>BQNB010005688.1:0-70000 GCA_026074375.1 Tanacetum coccineum
ATGCCCTTGATAGTTTTAGTAATGCAAATCATGTTCATATAAAATAACCCACGACATGTAATTATAGTTTTAATTGGCATTCATCAAAAAAGTTAAATCTGTTTGATATCAATGAGTATTTTGTGGAGGTTGACAGTGGCAAATCGATTTCATGATCTTTGTAGAATAATCCCATCGTATCAACATTCATAGAGTCTTCGGATCCTTCTATGCTTGATTCATCTTTGCCAAACTTGTCAGTCTTGTTATCATCAATTGGTGACTGCAAACTACATTCGCCAGTTGACTTATTCCACCACTCCAAGTATCTAACAGTGACATATGGCTCAAACAATCCAGATGGAATATACACTTTAACATCCTTAACAAGCCTCGTGTAAAACCTCCAAGCAATTCCACGGTTTCCATTCATTCGTGCATCTTGATTCATTCCAAATTGCATTGCAACTCTATGAGGTAGATATTGTTCTATATATTTTCCATCCATCCCAACTAACTCAGAACTCTTCATCAAAACATTCAGCAACTACAACCCACTTTCCCGACTTATCATTCAAAACCTCACCAAATGGCTGCCATATAGAATCATCAAAACCACAATCAACAAACGAGCCAACATTTTCCACGCGTAATTTTTTGTTTTCCCATCTAGCAAACCTTGGATTGCAACTATCTACACTATTAGGACTAATTTTTCGAAATCTTTCAAGAATCCAAACTTGAACAAGTTGAAATGGAGCCCAAACAATTAAGTTGGATTCATCATCATGACCATCATTTCCCAAATTATTATTTAGCAAAGTTAAATCTCGATAAATACTAGCGAGAACAGGAGGCGCAAGGGCAAGCCTAACCCCTCTAGCTAAACAAACAGCAATTGCAGATACATTTGCAGAAACAGTAGTATAAGTAGACAGGAAAACCAACCGCGATAACCACAATGCAAGAAACGCCTTTGATCTTTGTTCCTTTAAATTATACTTACAAATTGGTTATAATGTTAGGTAAGTAGCTTATAAAACAACCAAGTTGAAGCCTTCGTGCTTCCAGTAACTACCTATCTATTTTATGACATCATTTCAAGGCTATGATATCATAATATTATACAAATTGTTCCGGAACTCAATCTAAATAACTCGAGATGCCATCAAAAGAACTTGGGTGTTGTCTACGTGTTTTGTTATGTTATCATGGGTGCTGGTGTTTATGTCTAGCATCGCAATATTTTTAGATAAACATTCACGCTTAAGGAAAGAATACTATGTAGATACTTTATGTTGTTTGTTTATGAAACAAAGTTCAGATGTCGTGCAGACATTACAACAAATGGTGAGACGATTAAAAGTTAACACATTATGAATACACGTAAAACAAAATGGTTTATAATAACAATTTGTTGATAAATTAGCTCTAAAACAGCTCACAGATGGAAGCATTCAAAGGAGACTTACTCATCTTCATAACTATAAATTGGAAACTCTCCTGAGTTTCCAAATCATCTCTTCTTCTTTGTGTATTTGTTAGCAAAGCAATATGGCAATACAAAAGCAACTTATAGCTATCCTCCAGTTTCTGCTAATTGCTCTTGTTTTTGAGATAGCCCATGGCAAAGGTTTGGAGCTAGGATTCTATAAATACACTTGTCCGAGAGTTGAAGCCATTGTCCGGAAAACAACAGCAAACTACATTTACCGAGCTCCTTCTTTGGCTGCTGGTTTGCTCCGAATGCACTTTCATGATTGTTTTGTTAGGGTTCGTGCAGTAACATCCACCATTTTTTATTTGATCTAATATCACTTTATTGCGATTTATGAACAATTTTATGTCATGAACTGAAATGTACTGATGTTTCTGCAGGGATGTGACGGTTCTGTGCTGCTAAACTCTACAGCAAATAATCAAGCAGAGAAAGATGGAATCCCTAACCTAACACTAAGAGGATTTCAAGTTGTTGATGAGGCAAAAACTGCTCTAGAATCTGCATGTCCCGGTGTTGTTTCTTGTGCCGATATCTTAGCTTTAGTAGCTCGAGATGCTATCTTCCAGGTACTAGTCATTCATTAGAGTTATAAAGAAACTATGGCGCTTAATAAAAAAAATTAGAATATTCTAGAATTTTAGTCCTGATTGTTAATGTAAAAAGTGATTCAAGCTTCTGTCCGTATTAGTTGAAGAAATAAATAAACTTCTTTCCGTTATTTATAAATATCGTACGATAAAAAATGATAATAATGACTATTAGTAGAAATGAGGAGATTAAAAGTTTTGAAATTTAGCAAATTCTTCCACCCTTTTAAGTATAGAGGTGTACCCAAGTTCCTTACCGTTTATAAGGTAGTAAATAATTAAATTTCCTCGGCAAATATAAATCCCAAGGACAATTTTTTGATGCTCCGTACTTTTAAGTCTATTAATATGACCGAGAGAATGTGTATAATACCGATAGTTATGTCTTTTCTTTAGAAATATGAACCGGGAACCCGTAGGTTGACAAGTTTATAATTTGTACAAAAGGTACCCTGACACCAAAGATGGCCATGAGAAATTGAGAACTCTGTATTGTTATGTAGATTAATAATGTAGTAAAACCTTGAATCTTGTAGTTGAACGTTACATTGCATTTGAAAAAGAAAATATCTTCTCTTTTCTCAATTTTGCAGATTAAGGGACCATTTTGGCCAGTGCCTTTAGGGAGAAGGGATGGAAGAGTATCGATTGCAAATGAGGCTTTAACTTCGTTACCTTCTCCTTTTGCAAACATTACTCAACTCAAAGCAAATTTTGCCTCCAAGGGCCTGAACACTAAAGACTTGGTGGTTCTTTCAGGTATTATTGTCACCCTTTTGCCCTCATAATCTGGTAGACAACATTTATCATGTCCAAGATATATTATCTTAGCCGTATTACCATACATACTAGGTTTTGAATCCTAAAAGGATTTGGTAAATTCATAGTACATGAAAAACAAGATTACAGTAGTATACAACTAAGTAAAAACCAATTTAGGTTTCCTTAAAATGTAAACCTATATAAAACAGTATTAACTATACAATTCCCAATTCAGTGATAATTAACTCAAAAGACAAAAAAGTAAGGACACTAAATACAGCATTCATAATAGACAGAAGAAACTATCATTTTTGGCATTGTTAACTAAAAGTATAAACCATGTTGTTGGATATGATTTCCTGGTATATTATACTCTCGATCATATTGAGAAAGTGTGTTCAAGAGAAGGTTGTTAACAAACCCCTATAATATTCTATGTCTTACTTTATCAAACAGGAGGGCATACTGTTGGTGTTTCCCACTGTCCTGTCATCGTGAACCGGTTGTACAATTTTACGGGCAAAGGTGATACTGACCCGACCCTAGACCCCAAGTATATCCCTCAGTTGAAAAGTATATGCTCTCCTACAGACACAACTACAGTGCTTGCGATGGATAGGACTCCCAGATCGTTCGATGAGGATTACTACACTGTTGTCCTAAGAAAGAGAGGCTTGTTTCAGTCAGATGCCGCTCTTTTAAATGACAAGCAAACAAGTGCTTATGTCAAGCTTCAATCAAAATCATTTGGGTACACATTTTTTAATGATTTTTCAAAGTCAATGGTTAAAATGGGAAAAATTGGTGTTCTGACCGGCAATGCTGGTGAAATCAGGAGAACTTGTGCTTTAGTAAACTAAAGCACGCAGTGAAGTGATCATAATTATTCTTTTTACGTCAAAGTTAACTAAGCTAACGTGTGATTTGATTTATTGATGGGAGTTCAAAGAAAGGCTTCTTAGTTACTTGAACAAACTGTGGGCTGTATTTGAAATCCAGAAATATTATTGTTTGAACTTTGATGCTTCGTAAAAAAAATTTATTTCATATAAGTTGTGTGTTTTCTTTGTAAAAGAGTGATGTATTTGATGATAATTATATATGAACGAAATCTCTAATTGAGCAGTAACGATTTAAATACGCTTGTTCGATTTATTGCCTACTACACTTCTTTTGAGCTTATGTATACACACCAAAACGAGTATGCGAAGTGTTTGGATTAATGAAACAATAAAAATAATAAAAATCTGCTTTTTTAAGTCTGGGAATGCTAAACATTTCCCTTACGTCTATGATCAACACCAATAAAACACGTTCCAGCAAATGCGGTTTTTAGTTTGACGCACTTGACCTAGTCTTGTTTACAAAACTGAGAATTTTGTCTTATTAAACATATGACTAGCATTGTGTTATAAGTGTTACGAGCTTCTAGATAAATAAAACTCGAGTTCTATTTGTGAAAAATCGCTTCATGTATACGGAATTTGTTAGTTCCTAAAAAAGTTTACTTTTTTATATGCAAATCAGATAAAGACAGACTCCTGGCCGTATTTTGTTAATCTACATATATAAAAGGGTCATTGATTGTAATTCTCTATTTTCTCTATTTGTGATTATTTAACTGAAGGTCTCATTAGTTGCATGTAACTGGGTCAAATCGCGTTGCTCTAACGTGTTCTTTCGCTGTGGTTTAATTTCATGGCCGGATTTGAGCATGTGCAGAGCGCTCAACCGCACAGGGCCTCCATATTTTCAGGGGGCCCAAGATTTTTAACGCATGGCTAAATTTAGTTTGGGTTTTAGTGTAAACATGATGATTACGTAACCTAAAAGATAATGTAGTGTGTTCATGTTTCAAACGATTTGCTTAGACATGGAAGGAAAAAGATGTCTTTTTGTCAATTTCACATGGCCCCCTCAAGTTTATAGAGTTTATTCTATTGTCTTATCTTTTAGCTTTATTTTCAAATAGATCCAAACATGTTTAAAAACTTGACAGTTTTACCTCAAGTTTGACACTATTTTAAAAATTAATCCACTTTGTTTACGAAATTATATAGAACTTCATATAAATACTATAGATTTCATAGGTGATTCATCGTGACATGTTATACACTTTTTTCATTTTTTTCTTATACTTGTAACACATTTTTTTAGTATTTGCATTTTGTGTACGTAATTTTTTTTGCTTATAAGCGATATAAGTCGTAGTTGTAGCACAGGGCCCTCAAAATCCACAGGCCGGCCCTGTTTAATTTCCTACCTTTGTGAGAAGCACATCGTGCTAGCATATTGGGTTTTCTTGGAAGCTTGAGACCAGTTATAAATGAGGTACATACCCCTTTCCAGCTTCATTTTTTTAGGGCTTGCCGTCTCACAGCTTGTTGGGCCATCTGGAAGACGCGGAACCAGAAAGTTTTCTCAGCCAAGTAGCCGAATTTGAAGCTGATATGCTGAGGATTTCATACACAATCATTTTATTGTATACAAGTCAACTTTTTTTTTGGGTAAATGGTTGTTAAACCCCGGTAAATAGTTTACTCCAAAAACGGCTTTAAGTAGATAGGATGTGGGGGAAATCCCACATCTCAGCTCGTTACATAGGCGGTAAAGCTAACATAACAAAGCCAACTACTTTTACAAACGAAGGAACAACCACTACTAGATTAAATTTTACTTAACACGACACCAAATATAACCGTACCTACTATTTTCTTCGACCACGAAGCTGGATGTCCAAAGCGTCACAAAATGCCTCTTGTTCTTCGGATAGACCATGTGTATTGTACTCATCATCATTATATGGATCATATTCATTGTCATCCATAGTTCCTACCACTGTTCAAATACACTCTTATTTCCAAAACCACTACCTTTGGTACCATTAGATGCTATGCAATGCCCAATTTCATTATATATTTATGTGGAAAATAGAAGGGGGGGGGGGGTTGAATAGTTTACAGGTTCTTTTTACGTTTTAAAAGTTTGCTTTCAAAATACTTAGATTCGAGTTGTATGTTCAACCAATCAACAATATGAATCAACAAAGTAAATATCTAAACCAATACTAATCAACAATCACAACAATATAAAGAGATGAGAGAAGGAACAATCAAACCAAGACACCAAGATTTATAGTGGTTCGGCTACGAAACTCTTCTTCGCCCTACTCCACTCCCCGAGTATCCTACTCGAGATTTCACTATGTCAACAAGCTCCCTTCAGGCGGAAAAAACCGTTTACACGTCGCTTACGTTGTTTTCCGACACTAAGCTAAATGTCAAGTCCTAATCTTAGCTAGAACCAATCTACCACTTCACAAACACTATACACTCACAAGATCTACACTATCGGATTTACACACAAACCGAATCACATAATTACACAAGATAATTACAATAGAGATTTGATACTTAGAAGAAGATAGGAGATATCACTAAATAACAATTCGTTTTTTGGCGAATACGAATATTCTTCTCTTGCACTTGATAGAGAGGAGAGATGAGAAGAAGAGATTAGATCACTTGAAACAAGATCAAAGGATGTTAGTGATCAAGAGATTTAGAGAGAGAAAGAAGGTTTTTAGAGAGAGAAAGTTATCTGAAAAATTCGTGCAAAGAGGTATGTTTTTCAGCTAGGAATGGAGCAGTATTTATAGGCAGGAAAACCCAACGGTCACTGAGGGCGGTCCCGGCGGTCCCAAATATATCTGGGGGCCGCTAGACCTATAAGGGGGCCGCCCAGTCGACTACGCTCCTGTTTTTGTCTTTTTGTGGGGAAGGTTGTGTCTGTTATGGAACCTTCCATTTTGGGGGGAAAATTAGAATTTCAAATTTAAGTTATAAATAAAACATTTCTTTTAATTAGAAAATATTTTGTATAATTATTTTTATGAAATACTTTTGTAAGAATGTGATGGTTAAGAGAAAAATATTTTCTTGATCACTAATCGTGCTTAATGATTTGTTTGTCCATACCTTAAGTGATTACTAATCTTAGAAATGGAATTTTACGATTAATAATTTGTAAACGTTTATTTTGATAGTAAACGTTTTTACATTTTGTTATTATCAAAACATTGAGAGGTCAAAAAATATAAATAACGTTTTTAGACTTTATTTGTATTAACAATCTCTCTCATTTTGATGATGAATAAATATAAACTCATTTTGTATAAAATTAAAGGTTTTAAATTATTAATGAGTTTTCATTCCATTTCTCCCCCTTTTTGTCGAATTCAAGAAGGATGATCGTCGAATTGTTGTAGAAAGAAAGAAGTCGACGATATCAAGACTCCCCCTTGATGTATGCTCCTCCTCGTTTGGGGTACCAAGGGATCGATCTTACGAAAATTGTTTGCTACAAAACAAAGTTAGTAGTACAAGTTCAAGACAATATCTTCTTAACTTATAGAAATTCATGCAAGTTAAATCATAAAATAGTCTCATTCATTACTTAATAAGCTCATACAAGAAGCATTGATTGCAATTAAAACTAAATAAGAGATACGATAAATTCATACTATAATGGTATGAATCATTACAAGATAAAGTAGATAAGCATAAAGTGAAGACATATTAAGGCATAGAGCTACACTAGTGGATTCTTGAAATGTAGAAGATGCCACAAGTAAAAGATGGGTTGTTTATTATTTTAGGGAAATTAAGCATTCGAGAGTGCTCAATTATGGTGAGGAGGTTGTTCTTGAGGATGGAAATTGAGTAGAAGGACCAATGATGAGAGATTTGATACGATTAAGGTCATCTTTCAATGTATCAAATAGATTTTGGGTTTCCAAGCAACAATGACAAAACTTCGAATGAAAGTTTACTTGATCTAAAGAAGGTGTAGGAATACATGGTGAGGTAGGAGGTGAAAGATTTGTGGCTTCAATTTCTTGTTGAAGGTTAATGTCAAGCAGATTTGATAAGTGATGAATTTCATTGAGATTTTGAGTTGAGTTTTGTGGAGGTGAGGAGGATGAAAAAGAGTTAGTAGAGATGGGAGAGGTAGGTGAAGGCCCTTTTGGTGAAGGAGAGGGTGGTGAGAGAGGAAGGTTATGACTTTGCCTCCAAGGATCTAGAATAGCTTTCTGGTGTTTTCGTGAGTAATCACGAGAGGATTTATTCGAGGATGACATGTGGATTGTGAAAAGAAAGGAGAAATTTAGAAGAGAAGATTTGAATATATGTGAGGAGGATGAATAAGATGATGTTGTTAAATAGGTGAAGTTTATGTAAAACATGGTGTTTGGAGAGGAAACATCTAAAAGATGTTTGGTTTATTTGGGAAAGGTATAGCTGTGGCTGGAGTAGATACGAACAGGGATGCTGAAAAGGAGGAGACATGAAGAATTTAGTGACTTCCTCTGTTGGCGGTCCCGTAAACATGTGGCGGTCCCATATATATTTGGGGGCCGCCGTGTATTTTAGGGGGCCGTTTTCTGGAAAGTTACGAAATTTTTCATATGTCGCCTTTTTCAGAGTTACCCAAAAAATAAGAAGGTTTGAAGGAAGATTGTGGCATTTCCTATATTTTCAAGAATCACATAATCTAGTAAAGATGAAAGGCATGCAATGTATCCAGGTGGAAGCATGAAAATGACATAAAGTCTATAAAATATCACATAGCAAGCAACAATAGTGATTAAGGGAAGTTATAATTTTTAGATTATTTCATTATATATCTGTTTAATTATTAGCATAAGATAATCCTAACAAGTAATCGTGTTACGTTGCCATATCTAATTTACGTGTGATGATTATGATGCGCACATCGAACAGCTTATGGATTTTTGTTGAGTTGAAAAAATTATGTTTGAGGTCATTGTTGTTGGATAGGAGATGAATTTGTGATTGTTTCAAGAAAATTCAGTTAATCTGTCAAGAAATTTTGACAACAAGAGTCCGTATGGTAGGATACCATTGGATCGATGATTGAAGCCATTTATTTGATTTAGAATGAAATGAGAGATGTTGAAGGGTGTAGAGGAAGTAATGCAAAAGAGCATATAGGCTTCACAGGCCGACAATAGATTTTTGTCAATATCAACGGTACATATGATGTTTTCACGAATGAGAAAATGTGTTGTTTTGAGATAAGGACAAATTTCTTCTATAAATATAAATAGATTGTTAAAATTTTAATTTGTTTATCAAATGACGAAATTGTCCCCACTTTAAACGCGAATTATAACTTTTGTCATTTTGTTAAAAAAGCAATCTTTTTCATGAAAATTACCTTATGTCGTCTTTTTAATCTAATGGTATATCTAAAATACTGTAAGGTTTTTTCATTAGACAATTTTTATCAAATAAAGTTTATTTTTTAATTCAACATTTAATTTGATGTCCAATTTGCTGGTTAATTTTTTTAAGAAATTATTTCTTTTCAGGGAGAAAATGTCGTAATGTATTCAGAAGAGGTGAGTCTTGCGTTTCTCTAACTTCAAAAATAAGGAAATAAAATACTGCGAAAGTTAATTATAATGTTTTCTCTCTCGTAACAATCATTTCTTTATTCTGACAATATCTTCACAAAAATTTCTTCTTTCTTCTTAATGGTTTTAAAGTTTAAATGGTTAACGATTTATTGTTTGTTGTTGAAAATCAATCTTGAAGGTTAAGAAGCTTCAAGTTGGTTTTTTCTGGGGAACTACAAATGTGCGTTTGGTGTATGGTACTGATCGTGGCAACTATGTGGACGTAACAAGTTTTGTTGATTGAGATTGCACTAAGGATCTGGGTAAATTAGGTCTGTGTATTTTTAGTACAGGGATGTGTTGTAACAAGGAAGGCAACACTGCAACACGTGGTGACTCTTTCAACTATAGAGGCTGAGAATATGGGAGGTTATGAAGGAACTTATTTTGCTAAGGGTACTCTTGATCTTAACACTATGACAGTTAATTGTGATAATATGACACTATTAACTTATTGCATAATCATGTATTTTATGATAGGAATAAGCACATCAGTGTGCGTTATCACTTTATCAGAGAGGTCTTGAAAGTAAAGACGATTGAAATACTTAAGGTGGAAACTTGAAACTAACATATTGCAGTATGTTGACGAAGGTGGTACTAGACTCAAGTTCCAACACGGTTTGGAGTTCTTAAATGTTGGTATAGTATAAAAAAGTCTACGGGTGGAAATTGAACATGGTTTAGGGTTATTCTTGTGCATTGTTGTTTCTATTTGTTGATTATAAATTGGATTTGCGTGTTTTTCATTCGTTAGCAAAGTATCAGGTTGTGAGTCGATCGATTATCTAACAAAAGTAATGATACCATTATTGCTGCATTGAGTAGTCATAGAATGACTGGTTATATATGTAATCGAAGAACCGGTGTATATTACTTCTAAGATATAACTAATCAAACTATTCAATCGATTATGATTTAAAATGTTTTGATATTTTAATGTTTAAAAAAAATGCACAAGTTCATTTTTTTGGTAAGTCTCTTTCGTCCGTGATGATTTATTCTGTTAAATTTCTTAGCACTCAAAAACGTACCTCGAGCAGACCAAATAAAACTTTTCTAGCCATTTCAACGTGTATTTATTGTGTATGATGGCATATTGAGTCGATATAATGTCAAGAAATACTTGACACGATGATAAACATATGTGATTATTGTTATTAAGGTGGAAAAAGGGGCAAAGTCTGTATGATATATAAGCTTGCTAATACTGTGATGGGTCAAAGGCATATCCGTCGTTTGTTGAGAATATCGTTTGCCGCTTCACCAAATGGATAAAAGAGAACCACACTTGATCTTAATTTGTTGATGATATCATTTGTTGAAGAAGAAGGAAAGGACATGTTTATAATAATACTGTAATTAAATTATATATACATAGTGAAATGAAAAATAGAATTTTAAATGTTATACTGTGGTTGACCTTCATAGTATTCAGGAATTGCAAATACACACTCGATCTTTGGTTGGTTTCTTAATGTTTAGGTGATAGCTTTAAAAAACCCAACCAAGTTGAGACTCGTGTACAGTTGACTGTATCTATATATATTAAAACATAGTTGCAAAGTTTTAATAATATGTAGACTAGTTATTCCTGAATTTATTTCTAAACAACTTTTAATGCTCGACAAGAGAACTTGCGTTTGCTAGCTAGTAGCGCGGTGTTGCAATGGAGGGGTCTTTTGTTTTGTGGTCTTTGCAGTCTAGTAGAGCGGAGTCGCAATGGTGTTCTAGCATCACCAAGCTTTAAATATATACATTTTAGCAATTTGAATATAAAAGACTTACTAAAATTCCATTTATACATGTTAATTATATATCCAAAAAGATTATAATTATTGAAGATGGTAAGTTGCAACTAATAAAATTTGCCATGAATATTTGAAAGCACAAATGCTTTTTTTGATGGTGATTTTGTAATGAAGAAGCTTTGCCCAACAATTGTAAATTGTACTGCTGACATTTTACTAAAATTGTTTCCAAATGTCAATTCCCAATATAGCAACACAAAATGAGATAGTATTAAAATACACGATGAATGTCATGTTCACATGGTAAATATCACATAATCCTGGTTTAAATATTGCTTTTGGAAGAAAATCCCCTCAGATGAATTATCTGTAACTTTATTGTTTTTTAATAAACATTACTATATTGCATGATTAGTCGAATGCAAACTTTTATATATGAAAGTTACAATTCTGTTTAGTAGGGGTGTATTTTTATTCTTGTGCATGGAGTTTGAAAGCATTATAATTGCCTGGAAACGGATGCCTTTCATTGGTGTAACACGGACTGCCTTAGTTTGCATGGCAAAATACTCGAAATGAAAGTTCAATGAAAGGAGCAGCCAGCTTTTTACCAATAAGGTGTTTCTTTCTTGAGTAATTTGTTTATCGACCTTGCGACTAAAAAAGTTGGTTGATCGTAACAAATAAAAAATGATTGACCCTCACGGTAAATATGTTCAACTATGTTCTGCAAACACTTATGAACTCCATGAGCTAGATAACTATCATAATCACGAGCCACCTTCAACCGAAAAGAATAGCAATGTTATATTTGAGAATCTGCTATTAGAACACATATTAATAGCAATGCTATATATATTCGTTATAGGAACAAAATTAATCAAGCCCGTATGGAATTCTTGTGGTAACGAACAATATTTGATGATGAGTCAAGCCTTTTGTACACTTAAATGTTGTCTATTTGAGAAAGATGTAATGCAAACCTGCTATGCCCTTGATAGTTTTAGTAATGCAAATCATGTTCATATAAAATAACCCACGACATGTAATTATAGTTTTAATTGGCATTGATCAAAAAAGTTAAATCTGTTTGATATCAATGCGTATTTTGTGGAGGTTGACAGTGGCAAATCGATTTCATGATGGTGCTTGGGGCATTACCAGATGCAGGGTTCAATAAGAGCCAAAGGGCATGTACGTGTAGAATACATTATTTAATATATAGCATAAAAACATCATATAATAATGGACTACCTTTGATCTTTGTTCCTTTAAATTATACTTACAAATTGGTTATAATGTTAGGTAAGTAGCTTATAAAACAACCAAGTTGAAGCCTTCGTGCTTCCAGTAACTACCTATCTATTTTATGACATCATTTCAAGGCTATGATATCATAATATTATACAAATTGTTCCTGAACTCAATCTAAATAACTCGAGATGCCATCAAAAGAACTTGGGTGTTGTCTACGTGTTTTGTTATGTTATCATGGGTGCTGGTGTTTATGTCTAGCATCGCAATATTTTTAGATAAACATTTACGCTTAAGGAAAGAATACTATGTAGATACTTTATGTTGTTTGTTTATGAAACAAAGTTCAGATGTCGTGCAGACATTACAACAAATGGTGAGACGATTAAAAGTCAACACAATATGAATACCCGTAAAACAAAATGGTTTATAATAACAATTTGTTGATAAATTAGCTCTAAAACAGCTCACAGATGGAAGCATTCAAAGGAGACTTACTCATCTTCATAACTGTAAATTGGAAACTCTCCTGAGTTTCCAAATCATCTCTTCTTCTTTGTGTATTTGTTAGCAAAGCAATATGGCAATACAAAAGCAACTTATAGTATCTCCTGTTCTGCTAATTGCTCTTGTTTTTGAGAATAGCCCATGGAAGGTTTGGTGTAGGATTCTATAATTACTATTGTCCGAGAGTTGAAGCCATTGTCGGAACGACACAGCAAACTACATTGACGAGTCTTCTATGGCTGGCTGGGTTTGCCCGAATGCACTTTAATGATTGTTTTGTTTAGGGTTCGTTGCTGTTTCATCCACCCATTTTGGATTTGAATTTAATTCCACTTTATTGAGATTTATTATGAACAATTTTATGTCATGAACTGAGATATACTGATGTTTCTGCAGGGATGTGACGGTTCTGTGACTGCTAAACTTCTACTGCAAAATAATCAAGCAGAGATGATGGAAGCAGAACTAACCGCTAAGAGGGTTTCAAGTTGTTGATGCGGCAAAAACTGCTCTAGAATCTGCATGTCCCGGTGTTGTTTCTTGTGCCGATATCTTAGCTTTAGTAGCTCGAGATGCTATCTTCCAGGTACTAGTCATTCATTAGAGTTATAAAGAAACTATGGCGCTTAATAAAAAAAAATTAGAATATTCTAGAATTTTAGTCCTGATTGTTAATGTAAAAAAGTGATTCAAGCTTCTGTCGGTATTAGTTGAAATAAATAAACTTCTTTCCGTTATTTATAAATATCGTACAATAAAAAATGATAATAATAACTATTAGTAGAAATGAGGAGATTAAAAGTTTTGAAATTTAGCAAATTCTTCCACCCTTTTAAGTATAGAGGTGTACCCAAGTTCCTTACCGTTTATAAGGTAGTAAATAATTAAATTTCCTCGGCAAATATAAATCCCAAGGACAATTTTTTGATGCTCCGTACTTTTAAGTCTATTAATATGACCGAGAGAATGTGTATAATACCGATAGTTATGTCTTTTCTTTAGAAATATGAACCGGGAACCCGTAGGTTGACAAGTTTATAATTTGTACAAAAGGTACCCTGACACCAAAGATGGCCATGAGAAATTGAGAACTCTGTATTGTTATGTAGATTAATAATGTAGTAAAACCTTGAATCTTGTAGTTGAAAGTTACATTGCATTTGAAAAAGAAAATATCTTCTCTTTTCTCAATTTTGGCAGTTTACCGGGACCATTTTGCGCCCGTGCTGCTAGGGAGAAGGGATGGAAGTGTATTCGATTGCAATTGAGGCTTTAAATTCTGTTACCTTATCCTTTTGCAAACATTATTTCCTAACTCAATCGCAACATTATGCCGCCTAAGGGCCGATCACTAAGTACTTGGTGGTTCTTTAGGTATTATTGTCACTTTTCGCCCTCGATCTATAGAATCTGGTAGAACAACCATTTTCATGTCACAAGATGTATTATCTCTTAGCCGTAATTACCATTACATTACAGGTTTTCTGAATCTAAAAGGATTTGGTAAAATTTCATTAAGTACATGAAAACAAGATTAACAGTTGTATACATACTAAGTAAAACCAATTTAGGTTTCCATTAATATCGTAAAACCTATATAAAAAAGTATTAAACTATACAATTCCCACGTCAGTGATAATTAACTCAAAAGACAAAAAGTAAGGACACTAAATCAGCTTTCATAATAGGACATTAAGAAGACTATCATTTTTTGGCATTGTTAACTAAAGTATAAAACCTTGTTGTTGGAAATATGATTTCCTGGTTTCTTTTACACCTCTCGTCTTATTGAGAAAGTTGTGTTCAAGAGAAGGTTGATAACATCACCCTATATATTCTATGTTTACTTTATCAAACAGGGAGGGCATACTGTTGGTGTTTTCCCACTGTCCTGTCATGGTGAACGGTTGTACAAGTTTACGGGCGAAAGGTGAAATGACCGACCCTAGACCCCAAGTATATCCCTCAGTTGAAAAGTATATGCTCTCCTACAGACACAACTACAGTGCTTGCGATGGATAGGACTCCCAGATCGTTCGAAGGGGGATTCTACACGGTTATGTCCTAGAAAGAGAGGCTTGTTTCAGTCAGATGCCGCTCTTTTAAATGACAAGCAAACAAGTGCTTATGTCAAGCTTCAATCAAAATCATTTGGGTACACATTTTTTAATGATTTTTCAAAGTCAATGGTTAAAATGGGAAAAATTGGTGTTCTGACCGGCAATGCTGGTGAAATCAGGAGAACTTGTGCGTTAGTAAACTAAAGCACGCAGTGAAGTGATCATAATTATTCTTTTTACGTCAAAGTTAACTAAGCTAACGTGTGATTTGATTTATTGATGGGAGTTCAATAAAAAGGAAAAATGTGTGCTTCTTAGTTACTTGAACAAACTGTGGGTGTATTTGAAATCCAGAAATATTATTGTTTGAACTTTGATGCTTCGTAAAAAAAATTTATTTCATATAAGTTGTGTGTTTTCTTTGTAAAAGAGTGATGTATTTGATGATAATTATATATGAACGAAATCTCTAATTGAGCAGTAACGATTTAAATACGCTTGTTCGAAGTGTTTGGATTAATGAAACAATAAAAATAATAAAAATCTGCTTTTTTAAGTCTGGGAATGCTAAACATTTCCCTTATGTCTATGATCAACACCAATAAAAAACACGTTCAGCAATTTGGTTTTTTGTTTGAGCACTTGCCCTAGTCTTGTTACAAAACTTGAGAATCTTGTGTTTATTAAAATATGACTAGGCATTGTGTTAATAGAGTTACGAGCTCTAGATAAATAAAACTCGAGTTCTATTTGTGAAAAATCGCTTCATGTATACGGAATTTGTTAGTTCCTAAAAAAGTTTACTTTTTTATATGCAAATCAGATAAAGACAGACTCCTGGCCGTATTTTGTTAATCTACATATATAAAAGGGTCATTGATTGTCTATTTTCTCTATTTGTGATTATTTAACTGAAGGTCTCGTTAGTTGCATGTAACTGGGTCAAATCGCGTTGCTCTAACGTGTTCTTTCGCTGTGGTTTAATTTCATGGCCGGATTTGAGCATGTGCAGAGCGCTCAACCGCACAGGGCCTCCACATTTTTGGGAGGCCCAAGATTTTTAACGCATGGCTAAATTTAGTTTGGGTTTTAGTGTAAACATGATGATTACGTAACCTAAAAGATAATGTAGTGTGATTTTGGGAGCTGTTGGTGAAAAATTTAAGGGCTTCATGTTTCAAACGATTTGCTTAGACATGGAATAACAAGGCAATGTGAGGAAAAAGATGACTTTTTGTCATTTTTACATGGCCCCCTCAAGTTTATAGAGTTTATTCTATTGTCTTATCTTTTAGCTTTATTTTCAAATAGATCCAAACATGTTCAAAAACTTGACAGTTTTACCTCAAGTTTGACACTATTTTAAAAATTGATCCACTTTGTTTACGAAATTATATAGAACTTCATATAAATGTGATTCATCGTGACATGTTATACACTTTTTTAATTTTTTTTTCTTATACTTGTAACACATTTTTTTAGTATTTGCATGTTGTGTACGTAATTTTTTTTTTTGCTTATAAGCGATATAAGTCGTAGTTGTAGCACAGGGCCCTCAAAATCCACGAGTCAGCCCTGTTTAATTTCCTACCTTTATGAGATGCACATCGTGCTAGCATATTGGGTTTTCGTGGAAGCTTGAGACCAGTTATAAATGAGCTACATACCCCTTTCCGGCTTCATTTTTTAGGGCTTGCCGTCTCACAGCTTGTTGAGCCATCTGGAAGACGCGAAAACACACACAAAGTTTTCTCTGTCCAAAGTAGCCGAATTTGAAGCTGATATGCTGAGGATTTCAGACACAATCAATTTATTGTATACAAGTCAACTTTTTTTGGGTAAAGGGTTGTTACACCCCGATAAATAGTTTACTTAAAAAACGGCTTTAAATAGATAGGATGTGGGGGAAATCTCACATCTCAGATCGTTACTAGTAGGCGATAAAGCCTAACATACAAAGCCATACTACTTTTTACAAACGAAGGAACAACCATACTAGATTAAATTTTATCAACACGTACCCAAATATAACCGTACCTACTATTTTCTTCAACCACGAAGCTGGATGTCCAAAGCGTCACAAAATGCCTCTTTTTCTTTGGATAGACCATGTGTATTGTACTCATCATCATTATATGGATCATATTTATTGTCATCCATAGTTCCTTCCACTGTTTATATACACTCTTATTTCCAAAACCACTACCTTTGGTACCATTAGATGCCATGCAATGCCCAGTTTCATTATATATTTATGTGGAAAATTGAAAGGGGGTTCGGGGGGGGTGAATAGTTTACAGGTTCATTTTACGTTTTAAAAGTTTGCTTTCAAAATATTAGATTCGAGTTGTTATGTTCTAACCAATCAACAATATGAATCAACAAAGTAAATATCTAAACTAATACTAATTAACAATCACAACAATATAAAGAGATGAGAGAAGGAACAATCAAACAAAGACACCAAGATTTATAGTGGTTCGGCTACGAAGCTCTTCTTCACCCTACTCCACTCTCCAAGTATCCAACTCGAGATTTTACTATGTCAACAAGCTCCTTTTATGAGGAGAAAACCGTTTACACGTCGCTTAAGTTTTTTTTCGACACTATGCTAAATGTCGAGTCCTAATCTTTAGCTTAGCCCAATTACCACTTCACAACATTTATACATCACAAGATTCCACTATCGGATTTACACACAAACCGATTCACACCATTACACAGGATAATTACAATAGAGAATTTGATTACTTAGAAGAAGGAGGAGTGATCACTAAATAATTAATTCGTTTCTTGTCGGATACGAATGTTCTTCTCTTGTCATGATAGAGAGGTGAGATGAGAAGAATAGGTTTAGATCATTGAAACAAGATCAATAGATGTTAGTGATTATAGAGATTTAGAGAGGAGGGAAAGTATGGTTTTTGAGAGAGAAAGTTATCTGAAAATTCATGCAAGAAGTATGTTTTTCACTAGTTTGAAGCAGTATTTATAGCAGGAATAATCTCAACGGTAAATGAAGGGTGGTTCCCGGGCTAGGTCCTCAAATTTTTGGAGGGTCCGCCAGCTAGACTACGCGGTGTTTTTGTCTTTTTGTGGGGAAGGTTGTATCTGTTATGAAACCTTTCATTTTGGGGGGAAAATTTAAATTTCAAATTTAAGTTATAAATAAAACTTTTCTTTTAGTTAGAAAATATTTTGTATAATTATTTTTGTAAAATATTTTTGTAAGAATGTGATAGTTAAGAGAAAAATATTTTCTTGATCACTAATCATGCTTAATGATTTGTTTGTCCATACCTTAAGTGATTACTAATCTTAGAAATGGAATTTTACGATTAATAATTTGTAAACGTTTATTTTTATCGTAAACGTTTTTACATTTTGTTATTATCAAAACATTGAGAGGTCAAAAATATAAATAACGGTTTTAGACATTATTTGTATTAACAATCTCCCTCTTTTTGATGATGACAAAATACAAACTCATTTTGTATAAAATTAAAGGTTTCAAATTATTAATGAGTTTTCATTCCATTTCTCCCTTTTTTTGTCGAATTCAAAAAGGATGATCGTCGAATTGTTGTAGAAAGAAAGAAGTCGACGATATCAAGACTCCCCTTTGATGTATGCTCCCCCTCGTTTGGGGTACCAAGGGATCGATCTTACGAAAATTGTTTGCTACAAAACAAAGTTAGTAGTACAAGTGCAAGACAATATCTTCTCAACTTATAGAAATTCATGCAAGTTAAATCATAAACTAGTTTCATTCATTACTTAATAAGCTCATACAAGAAGCATTGATTGAAATTAAAACTAAATAAGAGATAAGATAAATTCATACTATAATAGTATGAATCATTACAAGATAAAGCAGATAAGCATAAAGTGAAGACATATTAAGGCATAGAGCTACACTAGTGGATTCTTGAAATATAGAAGATGCCACAAGCAAAAGATGGGTTGTTTATTATTTTAGGGAAATTAAGCATTCGAGAGTGCTTAATTTTGGTAAGGAGGTTGTTATTGAGGATGGAAATTGAGTGGAAGGACCAATGATAAGAGATTTGATAATACGACTTAAGGTATTTCTTTAAATGTTAATCATAAGATTTTTGATTCCAAGCAACATGACTCAAACTTCAAATGAAAGTTTACTTGATCTAAAGAAGGTAGAGGAATACATGGTGAGGTAGGAGGTGAAGGATTTGTGGCTTCAATTGCTTGTTGGAGGTTAATGTCAAGCAGATTTGATAAGTGATGAATTTCATTAAGATTTTGAGTTGAGTTTTGTGGAGGTGAAGAGGATGAAAAAGAGTTAGTAGAGATGGGAGAGGTAGGTGAAGGCCCTTTTGGTGAAGGAAAGGGTGGTGAGAGAGGAAGGTTATGACTTTGCCTCCAAGGATCTAGAATGGCTTTCTGGTGTTTTCGTGAGTAATCACGAGAGGATTTCTTCGAGGATGACATGAGGATTATGAAAAGAAAGGAGAAATTTAGAAGAGAAGATTTGAATATATGTGAGGAGGATGAATAAGATGATGTTGTTAAATAGGTAAAGTTTATGCAAAGCATGGTGTTTTGAGAGGAAACATCTAAAAGATGTTTGGTTTATTTGGGAAAGGTATAGCTGTGGCTGGAGTAGATAGGGACAGGGATGCTGAAAAGGAGGAGACATGAAGAATTTAGTGACTTCCTCTGTTGGCGGTCCCGTAAACATGTGGCGGTCCCATATATATTTGGGGGCCGCCGTGTATTTTAGGGGGCCGTTTTCTAGAAAGTTACGAAATTCTTCTTATGTCGCCTTTTTCAGAGTTACCCAAAAATAAGAAGGTTTGAAGGAAGATTGTGGCATTTCCTATATTTTCAAGAATCACATAATCTAGCAAAGATGAAAGGCATGCAATGTATCCAGGTGGAAGCATGAAAATGACATAAAGTCTATAAAATATCACATAGCAAGCAACAATAGTGATTAAGGGAAGTTATACATTTACTAGAATATATCATAATAATATCTAGTTTAATTCTACTGGCAAGATAATCCTAACAAGTGATCGTGTTACGCTGCCACATCTAATTTACGTGTGATGATTATGATGCGCACATCGAACATCTTCTGGAATTTTGTTAGTTGAAGAATTGTGTAAGGGGTTCATTGTTGTTGGATAGGAGATGAATTTGTGATTGTTTGGAGAAAATTCAGTTAATTTGTCAAGAAATTTTGACAACAAGAGTCCGTATGGTAGGATACCATTGGATCGATGCTTGAAGTCATTTATTCGATTTAGAATGAAATGAGAGATGTTGAAGGGTGTAGAGGAAGTAATGCAAAAGAGCATATAGGCTTCACAGGCCGACAATAGATTTTTGTCAATATCAACGGTACATATGATGTTTTCACGAATGAGAAAATGTGTTGTTTTGAGATAAGGACAAATTTCTTCTATGAAGAGATTGCATGGATCCTCTAATGCAAACATGAAACCTTTGAGACGTTTCTTAGTTATGTTGTATCTTATTGAGGTTGGATGGGTTAATTTGGTATAGAGAGGATCTTTTGATGGAGTATTGTTGTGTTTATTTATGGATTTTAAAGACCATTCATTGTTATAAAAACAATATCCTTCAAACGGAATATTGAGTAGTGTTCTAAAATCCTGAAGTGAAGCACCAACTCGTTTTCCATTTATTTCAAACAAAATGATCCAAAGATCACTTATAAGAGTTAGTTCAAACGTTTGATAGAATTCGTATATGAATTTTGGATACAAGTTTCCCTTTAAATGAAGGAAGGTTTGAAATCCGGTTTTGTTTAGGTTCTTTTCTAAGATACCTTTCGAATCAAATGTTTTGTCAACTATTCTTCCTTTATGAATAGGTCGACAAGGTATTTTTAGATATGGTAATTTTTGAGGAGACTTGGTGTGATTAGAAAGGTATGGTTTATTTAGAGTTAAAGAAATATGAGTTTCTGAGCATTTGTGTTTATCTTGAGATATTCTCTTTCACCTATTATTAATAAGATTATTTTAGTATGTATCAATTCATAATTTTTAACATCCTTTAGGCAAGTGTCTAGTGTATACCTAAATGTGACAAATGTGGAGTAACAATTAACTTGACCTAAAAATAAAATACTAAGAGTTAATCCAAACGCTCCTTAATTTGATTTTGCTCATCCAAACATGTCAAAAAAATACATATGAATTATGTATCTCGACCTTTGTTCATGAGATCATTATGCATGTGTTTAAAAACGTTTTTAAGTTGTATTAACAATGCATAACAACAATTTTATTAAGTTTCTAACGTGAGTGATTTAAAAATAGAATTGGGGTTTTGGTTTTAAATTAATTTTTTGACAAACTCACTAGTGTATGTAAATTCTATGTCTAACGGAAGCATATTAGTTATACATTATATCCTAGTAGTCCTAATTGTACAAAATTGAATTTTTTTTAAAAAAAATCCCTAATTTTAATTTTTGTAAACAAAATAGATAAAATGACTTACAATTAATGATCTTTGTGATGTTAGGGATGATTATAAGTGATGATTTGATCTTCAATTAGTGTTTTGGTGGTTGATTTTGAGTTTTGGGTTGTTTTGGTTCGTGTTCGTCGCACCAGCAGGAGGAAGGGGGTGTTTGTTTTTTAGTTTTGAATTTTTTTTTGACTAAGTATAGATTTTGGTGTCTGCTGGTGGCGGTCCCATATCGATCAGGGGCCGCCTGAAAAAGATTAGGGGCCGCCTGAGATATGGGGGCCGCCCGTATTATAGAATTTTTGGACTTTTAAATTTTAACACGAATTTACTAGGAAGAGTGACTAATTAATTTCCATTTCGTGAATTAAAAAATATCTAACTAGCTTCGGATGAAGTAGTTAAATTGTCACGACGCGAAATAGAACGCGGACTAGAATTGAGACAGAAGAAAGAGAAACGGACTAATATGATTTATGAAATGTGTTCCATCATTCCTAAACCAAGACGTAGATAGTTAAACGATTCACGTTTAAGGGGTTTCATAAGGATGTCGGCGATGTTGTTGACGGATGGCACTTTGACCGGCTCTACTGGTGAAATCAGGAGAACTTGTGCTTTAGTAAACTGAAGCTTGCAGTGAAAGTGATGATAATTATTCTTTTTCCCTCAAATTTAACCAAGTTAACAAGTGAATTGATTTATTAAAGTAAGAACAAGGAAAGGCTTCTTAGTTCCTTCAAGAAGTTAAGTTGTGTTCTATTTGGGTCTTCGGGTCCTTCACAAAATTGTGTATTTCATTAAGTGTTTTGTTTTCTTCGAAAAAGAGTGATGTTGTTATTCCTATATATTTCTTTTGACCAAAAAATGTGATATAATGATATGAATTCTAAAATATCCAAAAAGATTATAGTTATTGAAGATGGTAAGTTGCAACTAATGAAATTTGTCATGAAGTTTTGAAAGCACAAATCCTTTGTATTATACCGCATGTGGCTTTTTATGTTGATTTTGTAATGAAGAAGCTTTGCCTAACAATTCTCGCATTGACATTTAACTGAAATTGTTTCCTAAGCTAATAATGTCCACTCCTAATATAATATCACAAAATAAGATGGTATTAACTCCGATATGAATGTCCTGCACCATGTTATATTTACCGGAAATGTGCAAAACTCACATTAAAGATAATATTTATTTCTAAATTGATTCAACTTTGTATCATACGACGCATGCCGAACCCGTGCGTTGCACCGAGCTTTGTCTTTGAGAAAAATCATAGTGTTCCATCATAACTATGTAATGTGTTTAAATGCTTGTGTATAAGTATTCCTATCCATAAAAACATCAGATTCATTTGCACTCAGGTACTGAGTAGTTAGAAACGCTTGTGTATAAACTTCCTTTATTTCTATAGATGCCTGTTCCAAACACCCGTTGTTTCATAAAGCATCCAACTTTTCATATATTACAAAATCTTGTGCTTATCAGTTATTGCAACTGGTTTGGATCAACACCCCATCATAAAGTTATGCTCATTCCACTATCATTTTTTATATCAGAAACTTATGTTGACCCAAGTCATGTGCAAAATTAAGAAATATATTTTATGCCTAGATCATTATGAAACATGATTACTATGAACTGTATTGAAAATAAAGCATACAAATATCATCAAAAATATTAGCGACAACATCTTTATTGATATTTGGTAAGGACTCCTACAAAACATCCATTCTCACAAATGCAATAGACCAAAAAGGAAACTCACCAACAAAAAGGCGTCAAAACTTCACTGCTAATATAAAGGCTTCCTATAAAAATATCCTTTTGTTGTCAAGAGTGATTGGCTAGTTGGTGACATGAGTGTTTGGTTCTTCGCTGAAAAAGGTGTTTGAATGGCTATGTCAAAGGTGTCTGGGAGTTGCTGTAACATGGGGTGTTTATGAGACCCTGTTGTTGATTGATGGAGTAAATGTGTTTACTATAAAGCTTCATTTTTCGCTGCATCTTCTTTTTTCAACTACTCCTTGCACACACCAAGGTATAAAAAATTAGTCATAACCACTATCAAGCTAACATAGTTAAAACATATACCTGAGACTCTTTGCTTAAAGGGTGCATACTTATCTTCATACACTACAACTCAAACTTTGAATCTGAAATCACAATAATAAGCATGTTTGAAGCTGCTACAAATGAAGATTGTCCTGCAAATTCAATTTCTTTCAAATTAAAGGATACATCTCAGCACTTTACAGTATTATGCAATTATCATGATTCAGAAGTGAATCTCATTACGACATTGTTGGTTACAGTCCGAGTCTTGTTTTAGCCGGTGTTGCAACTTTGGGCACTGGTCGATATGGTTGTGTGTTTGTATTTTTCTCCTCTCCTTTTCATTGGGTTGAGCTTTTTGTTCCACATATAAGAAGACCTAAAATTTCTTCCATTAAAACATCAACCTAATAAACATAAACTCAATTAACTTAAACCATGAAACTTTTTACAGTGCAATAAAGGTTAACTCGCAATTTCACGTCTATATTATGGCATTAATTTCATATCACAGTCACAACGTTTAACTTGAGATGAAACTAAGTACAACATGGAGCCGAGTGAAGAATATGTAAATTGCTATTGGTTTATTAAAATTATAATCAAGGACGGCTCAGGTTCTAGTGCTGAAAGCCTACAACCAACTGTGTACTGATATGCTATGCATATCTTTTCTATACACAATGTGCATCCTGCTTCAGAATTTCACCAATTCCTGAGACTTTTGCTTGTGAGGCACTCGAAAGCTAAAGTGCACAAATCATGCCAACTTATATGCAATCTAAGAAATCAAAAGCATTAATGATTATGAAGGACAATGATTCGTTCAATAGTATATATATATATAATATAGGCAAACAATCAACCAAATTCCCTTAGCCAAGGATTGGTTAAGAATTCACAAAATAAAATATATATTTAACCGGAAGTTTGATTTCCCGGGTCGTTATGTCCCAACGAGGTGTGCAATTGAAAATCGAAAGTCGATTTGATAATATATGCTTGAATGGAAAAAGGGTTTGGATTTGGTTTTTCTAATTAAAATGCAAAAACGATTAAGGAAAACCTAAAAACGAAAGCTTGAATGATTTAAATCTAAAACGTACGCGGAAACGTAAAAACGCGAGTTTTAAAAACCTAAATTATTCAATTTTAATCCTAAAATTATTATTTAACTTTTAATGGGTCCTAAGTGACTAAAAAGGAAGTTTAAAAAAACTAGACTTAAAACGGAGTTGATCTAGTTTAAAAGCGAGAGATAAAGAGAAAAGGGTTCAATCCCGTTCTTTAAAGATTGAATTTTTACAAAAATGACCCTACGAAAGTCCTAATATTTTTCCTAGAAACTATGTGATAAAAGAATATTTTAAAATAAAGATTTATATTTTTCTGATTATTATTTTATTTTTTATGAATTTTTTAAGTTTTTAATCTAAATAAATTATAAAAAATACTAAACGTTTATATAAAAATCGGAAAAAATTACAAAAATTAGCTAAGTTTATAAGAGTTCTATGAAAAATGAAATGGGTCACACAGCTTATTGTAATAATTTGTGAAAAATCAAAACAGTTTATAAGCTTATTGGGCTAAAACGTGTATAAGAATAAAACAAATACAAACTCTACCGGATGAGCTATTGTAGCACAGCGGTAGAGAGTGTGTATGTTAAAAGGGTGAGAGTGTTGAGGTCTCAGGTTCGAGCCATGCTCACCTGAGACTTCCACTTTCCCCTTTTATTTTTTTTTGAAAACTTTTTTTACAAACTTAAAGATAAGACAAAAATAAGCCTTTTTTTCTAACTACAACTTTTTACAAAACTCACTAAATAAGCCAGAAAAAGCCACAATAAGCTGGCAGATTTGGTTTTTATACCAAGTCTTAACTAAACTCAATTTTTTTTAGGATTTTAAGCACAAATAAGCATTTGAAAAGACAAAATAAGCAAAGACAACTAATCAAATACACCTAATAAGAAAATGTAAACAAGAATAAGCCATGGATTTGAGCTAATAAGACTTAAAAAGCCAAATAAGCACTTTGGCTTAAATTGCAGGCACACAGCCACATGTAAGCACTTTTGGGGCTTATTTTTAAGCCCTTAGAGTGAGTCTCAATGGCTGAGACTGAACAAGCTTAAAGCTCAGCCAAAGAACTCTCTAAAAATGCTAAACACAATCAAAATGATAAGCAAATGCGCAGCTTAAAAGGGATGAGAAAATGGCCCTTTGCACCAGGGCACCCTTTTTGGGGATTATGGCAGACTCAAAGAGCTATTTTGCCAGCCACTGGAGATAAGCCACCAAAGAAGCTTCAAATAGAAAACTAAGCTAAAACAGATTGAGACTAGCCCCTATTGAGCTTGTACTCAAAGATTCAAAAGCTAAAAACGTTTTTTACCAACTGAAAATTGAGAATCAAAAAGCTACTTTTAAACAATGAAAACTTGAATCAAGAGTTTGACAGGTTTTTTTGAATAAACTTAGTAAACCACAAAGACACTTTGACTACTCCAATTAGACACCAAATGGATACAACAATGAGACTCAAAAGCTGTTATTAACAAGCTTAATCCAACAAAGCCCTTTGAATCAATTCTGTCACCACAGATTCAAAGGGTGGTTTTTCAAAGGGTGGTTTATAAAAACCTTAAAACCAAATTTTAAACTCTCAAAACCTATAAAAACTAATTTATACTACTAAAAATGGTTATGCAATCTGGTCAAAATGATCCAAGTGGTTTTGACACCAAATGACCCACTTTGAGTCTTAACCCAAACACCCCTTTAAGAAAATGAAAACCATTTTAAGACTGTTTACAAGAGATTTAAGCTATGGCTTTTAAAAAACAGATTATCATATGAACATTTTAAGCATTAATGAGCAAGTATCAACAGACATCAAGCACTCAAATAGGCTCAATAAGCAAATGACAGTTTTAACTAAAAATGACAAATTAAAAGATCAAGCATATTGATTCAAAAACTTAAACTAAAGATAATTAAGCATACATTAACACTAATAAGCAAGTAAAGACAGAAATAAGCCATAAATAAGCAATACTGCAGTTAATAAGACAAAAATTAGAAAATAGAGTCTTACAACACCCTTGCTTAAAACAGGGCAGATTAAGCAATCTACAAGCTAGTAGGTCTATAAGCTCTTCCATTATAAGCTTATCTTCTATATTCAGCTGAGGTAATTAAGGGGTGAGCTTATTTTTGTGATTTCTTAGGATTCTTAACACATTTTTTAGGTTTTCTAAAAACAAGTTATACAAGTTAACAATGAGCTTAAATGAGCTTAAACAAGGTTTTTAGAACATGAAACTTAAAGACAACCTTTTAACTTAAAATACCTCAAACTTTGATTACTTAGAAAAACATTACAATACTAAAAATTAAAAGGTTTTAAGTAAATAAAACTGAAAGAAACTTGAAAATTAGATGATTGAAAAGTAAAAAATGAGTGATGCCTTTGAAGGCTTACAATACGTCCTATTTATACTAAGCTAGAGAGCTGTCTAGGTCCATCTCTTCATCTCTTCTTATGCTTTCTTGTGAGAGAGCACTGTGTTATTGCATGTTTTGTGATAGTCTTAAAGCTTCAATCTTGCCATTGATAACCGTTGTGCATTCTAGATTAAAGATGGCAGACATTGGATAACTTGAAAATATGGGATTGCCAACATGGCAATGTACATGTGACTAGGGTTTAGTGGGAGGGGGTGAGGTTTTACTCATTGAAGATTTTGGGAGTTGTAGGTGAAAAATATTTGAAGACAACCCGTGAATAGTGTCCTTGGGTTTCTTTTTGGCGGAAATTTTATGGTTGGGGGAATATCAATGGTTGGGTTAGGTGACTTATGACAACTTTGGCCCTCACCTTATATATAATGTATTGCACCTTTAGTCATAGTTGTTTAAAGTTTTTTTTGAAGATTTGGCAGAAACAACCCTGTTATAGGTTATAATGTTGATTACACCGAAAGTCCTTTGTGGCATAAACTTTGTAGAAATGGCAGAAACAGTCCCTCCAAGTTATAAGTAGTCTTGCAAGAAGTGTCCTTGTGATGTATAACTTTAAGGGCTTGGCAGATTTAGCCCTTGAAGTTATTAATACCATTTTTGCACTTTAAGTCCTTGGAATTCAAGTTTGATAACTTGACAACTTTAGTCCCTGAAGTTGTATTTCCTTTGACTTGACTGTACCATTACTTTGGCGGGGTTGTATTTGGATTGACTTGGCTTCATTCACGCTCATTTTCATTATCGTCTCGGTTTTGTCATTTTAGCTTTGGTTATTTTTCTTTTCATTGAATAATCTTTTTCCTGCACAATACAAAGCAAAACATACAAATAAGCAATGTATTGTTGGTATCGTTTTTATCATTTTAAGTTCTTTTTTAATTGAAAATGGTAATGTGTAAATTAAGCACATACCAAAATCCCCCATACTAAGATATTGCCGTGTCCTCACGCAATGCTATGAAGTAAACACTTAAGAAAACCAAAAATCTCAATCCCTCTCGACTAATTACCTCGAAAAGTAGCTAAGTGTTCGTTTAAGGGGAACTAAAGAACAATAGCTTCGACAAGTCTGTTTCACCATTTTTAATTACACTAACTATCCCTAATATTTTTTTTATTTTTTCTTTTTCTTTCAACTACCTGTTTGACTTCCTTTATTTTATCAACACTGGGATCATAGAATGAGAAGCGCCCATAGAATAGTCTATGGATGTCTTGACGGATAAATTCATCGTCCCTGATTTTTCACTAGTCCTAAGCTAAGCGTAAAAATGAAATCACCGCTGAGTATAAGTAAAGATGCTAACACTACTTATAACTATGAGTTTTTAACTTTTCGCTCCCAATAATTATTCAATTAGTGTGAATGTGCTTAATTAAATTTAGATCGACAATTTTAGAAAGCAGTATACTTTATGTGCATAACGATATTTCTAAAGAAATCTGGGGAAAAGACAAGATCACCCACCAACCAGCATATTCTTGATAGATCTCAGCCGAGTTCGACTTAGGTTATCAGGTTGAGACCCCACAGGAGAATGTTCGCAATGTAATAGCGGGATACTCCACCCTTTTAGGCCGAATTTCTTAGATTTACCGCTAAATAAACAATACTACTCAAAGCACGCAAACATCAAAAATTTAATGATCTCATTGGTGAGACTATTCCATGTAGCGACCTTTCTTCTCGGAACGTCCCAGCCTCATCAGCTAAGTGCCCAGGTTTTTGACACCCCACGGAGAATACTTAATCGAAATAATCTACCGACGGCAACCAACAACTTTTGAAGTCTTAAAGCAAGTTATTCTTAGTTCAAAATTATACTTGAGTTTAGAAAAAGAAATCTTAACCATTAAATTTTCATTTATTGCTATATACTATACTACCGTCATCATTTACATGACTACAACATCGGCCACGCCTCCGACAAGATGTAGTGACTTAGTCTGACGACGGTTTCTTATTGATAACACTTACGAATGCACTTTGGCATTTATTATCTCACTATGGGCTTTGTTTTGAAGACTGCAACATCGGTTGTGAGCCGGCAAGATGCAGTAAACCTTTATCAGCCCACAGTTTATATTTTTCATCATTCATTTTTTTTATATTTTTTTTTGCAACATATTTTCCGTAATAGAGAAAATTTCGTTTTAGAAACTCAAGTATAAAGCTGAACTAAGATGAATATTTTCGTTTTCGAAAGAGCTTCTTTTTAGAAAATGTCAGTTTAAAGTTAAAGCAAAATTAAGCACGTTTATTAGTCAAGTTAAGAGCTTCGGGGAGAAAAAGCGACAAGTTACACTTATAAGCTTTTAAGATTTCCAAATAATCCTTGTTTAGCATCCTACTTGTAAATAACACTATCATTTCTCGTTCTTCGCAAATTTAAAATCCCTAATAAAAGGATCTGCGAATGCTTAGCCTAATAAACTTTCGTTTATTAAATGGTTAAGGGACAAAGCTAGGGCTCAACACGCTCGACCGAGTCAAAATTTATTCTTATTCTACCCAGCAGAAAAGTCAAAACTGTGACAAAACACTTATTTTCTTTTTGAAAATTTTTAAATTTTTTCATTTTTTTGGTATTTTTGCAAAAATTTTGGACAACAACGGCTGCAGGCAAAATCAAATCGAAGATTCCCCCCCAAATCAAAGATTCCCCCCCCCCCATACTAGAACTAAACATCGTCCTCGATGTTTTAAAAGGGTACCTACGTAAATCTAAGGCCGTTTATTAAGTGTGCCAAAAGATAAAACGTTAGTCGATTAGATTTGGATATTGGATTCCCAAATGAAGCTGAGGATGTGAAGCTCTTATGATCGGAGGACAAAAACCGCGAGCACGAGAGGCTTCAAAAATCCGGGACATCCTGGACAATAAACCACAAAAACACAAGCATACGAGAAATGGAAGAGGCACACCTCCTCACGTCACACCAGTAAGAAAAAATATAAAAAGATAGAAGGATAAGCATGGGTTGCCTCCCACGAAGCGCTTGTTTAAGGTCACTATGCTTGACCCTCCCGAATTCATTGGTCCATGGGGAAAGTCTGGAGATCCGGGACTACCAATTGTGGTACGTCCCTTCCAAAGTAGTGCTTCAAGCGGTGAGACCATATCACCTTGAAATTGGCCGGAGTTTTGGGATAACTCTACAGTGCCAAATGGAAAGAACTTGGGTTAACAGTGAATGGTCCCACATCCAGCGGTCCTTAATCTTGCCATGAAAATCTTCAATCTAGCGAGTTTAAAGAGGAGGACTTTTGATCACCGAATGATGAAAACAGCGTTTTGATCTTATAGTCATGGGATTCTCCTTTGTTTTTCTCTTTACAGATCAAAGAGTTTGGCATATGCATGATCATGATTCATTTACGCAATGAGTTGAACCTTTCTGGTATCGCCCACGGTGATTAGTTTAAAAGTTTGCATTCTTTAAAGCCCTATAGGCTGTGTGCTCGAGGCTCAATTCGGTAGATGTACATCCTTCGGACTTATCTTGAATGGATACACCCGATGGTGGGGTTTTAGTAAAGCTGTGCGCGGAAGGACAAAGGGCGTCATCTAGTTTTTTTTTTCTGACGCAAGAGGCACGTTTTCGCCTATGGTCCCTTTTAAGAATTCTTTTCAAACCACGACTTGGATCCCTCAACTTGCCCACTGTTTGTCGGTGATACGCGGTGGAGTAGACGATTAGATGACTCCGTATTTGAGCGATGACCTTTGCAAACTAGGTCATTACAAACATGGGTATCCGCGATCACTTATGATGCACGAGGGACCGTATCTGGCGAAGAGAGATTTTAAGAATTTGCAAACAACTCGGGCTTCATTGGTGGGGAGCGCTTTTGCTTCAACCCATTTTGACAAGTAATCGACGGCCTTGAGTATATATTTTTCCCTCTTGAAGACGAATGTGCCACAATGAAGTTAATGCCCTAAAACGGTCAAAGAATTTCACAACATGGATGGAATTTTGAGGCTACTCATCACGTATGAAATTTTTTCGTTGACGCTGGCACGAGTCGTAGTTTTTTAACTACACGTGGGGATATTTGTAAATCTGGGCCAAAAGAAACCGGCATCAAAAGACCTTTTTGGCGGTGAATTTTGCACCAATGAGTCCCCCGTGGGTCCATTATGGCAAGCTCGAGAATGTCGAGAATCTTCCTTGCCGTGCACAACAACCGAGCCGAATCACTTGATCCGCACATAATTTTTTTAAATCAAAATTGGGGTCCGTCCCAAAAGTAATGCTTGACATCTTTGAAAAACTTGTTTTTCTGCTGAGACGACATCCTTTTGATCATAAAATTCCCCGCATGGTAGTTTGCAAAATCGGCAAACCATGGGGCATTATCATCACCACGAAAGGGAACCATCCCAAGTGTCTCGAGAGGAAATGTTTCCGTAATTTCCTTTTTCTCGAGCTCACTTTGATGGGATTCAATTCAAAAAGGTGGTCGGGCGGCGAGATTTCTGCTCCTTTTTTATCACGGATAACGACATCAAATTCTTAGAGCAGCAAAATCCACCAGAGCAATCTTAGCTTAGCATCCTGCTTAGCGAGCAGATACTTGAGAGCCGAATGGTCCGTATACACTATGATTTTGGACAAGATAAGATATGGCCAGAATTTCTCGAAAGTATACACTACGGCAAGTAATTCTTTTTCCGTTGTAGTGTAAGGTGCTTTGATCCTAGTCATGGTTTTTCTGCATAGTGTATCCTAGAAGTGCTTGGTCTTACGTTGCCCTAGGACTGCCCCAACACAAAATCACTTGCATCACACATGATTTCAAAGGGCAAGTCCCAATCGGGGGCAACTAAAATTGGAGCCTGGGTTAACTTCATCTTAAGGGTCTCAAATGCTTCGATGCATTCCTTCAAGTAAGGATAAACGGAGTTTCTTTTTTCATGGAGGATGGGTCATAGGCCGGGCGATTTTGGAAAATCCAGAATAAATCATCGGTAGAACCCGCAAGACCGAGAAAAACTCCGAAATACCTTTACGTTCCGAGGGATGAGGAAATTTTGCAATGACATTAACTTTCATCTTATCAACCTCAATCCCGATCTTAGAAATCTTATGGCCAAGGACTATGCCTTCCTTAACCATAAAGTGGCACTTTTCCCAGTTTAGAACAAGATTGGTGTCTTCACACCTTTGGAGCATTTTGTCTAAATAGGAATGCAAGAGGAGGAAAGAATCACCGAAACCGAGAAATCATCCAAGAGAGACTTCCAATGGTTTTCTTAATCATATCGTAAAAGATGCAACCATACACCACCGGAATGTGCCCGATGTATTGCATAAACCAAAAGGCATGCGATGATAGGCAAATGTCCCGTAAGGGCAGGTGAAGGTAGTCTTTTCTTGATCAAGTGGGTCAATCGGGATCTGAAAATAGCCGGAGAATCCGTCCAAAAAACCCTCCCAGCAATAGTATCTCATTTCCGACTAATCTGTTCTAGCATCTGATCCATAAATGGAAAGGGAAATGGTCTTTTACGAGGTATGCATCATTAAGTTTTGCTGTAGTCGATGCAAACTCGGCATCCCGTAACCAACCTAGTGGTATTAGCTCATTTTCTTCATTTTTACTACGGTTATGCCTCCCTTCTTAGGGACATAATGAACCGGCTTACCTAGGGACTGTCAGAGATAGGATAAATTAACCTGCATCAAGAAGTTTGTAACTTCTTGCTTACTAACCTCATGGATTTTTAGGTTAACCCTTCTCTGTGTTGACTACGGTTTGGCATTTTCCTCCATCAAAATCTAATGGGTGCAAAACAATTGATTCTATCCCATTAATATCAGAAATCTTCCAAGCTATGGCATGTTTATGTGACTTAAGAACTTTGATCAGGGCGGCTTTATCCTCATCATTTAAGTTTTTAGCTATTATGACGGGTAATTTGTCATCACCCTCCAGAAACGCATACTTAAGATGGGATGGCAAGTCTTTGAGTTCTAGGTCCTGAAGGATATCACAGTGATGAGTTTAATCTAACATCACATTAAAATTCACAAACTGGTATTTGAGGGAGATTTGGGTCACTATTGAATCGCACTTAATAATTCCTCCAAGTTAACAGTATCTCCCACGAATCATAGATGCCACATCAACACCCAGTGGTATTGAATCAAGAGTATCAAGAATGCATCGATCTCTTCCATTAGAAAATCACTTCCTCCAAAGGGAGTGAAAGATGGAGAGCGAGAATCGATCATAAGGTCCGAAGGGAATCAGGGATGCCACTTTCATAAATTCCAGTACTTCTTTGGAACATATTCGTCACAAGCAATGTCAAAAACGATCGACTTCGGTATAAACCAATTCAATGATTATGTAGGAAAAAGTTATTAGTATCACCAACTTTGAAGGTCACGGATTGGTCATCGTGTCTAAGGGTCATTTGTTCACCGTGAACATCTATCAAGGCACGTGTCGTTCTCAAGAAAGGTCTCCCTAGAATTAGGGGAACCCGAGGATCGGCAACGTAATCAACGACCACGAAATCGGCCGGAAAGAAGAACGTTCCAACTTTCACGAAAACATCCTCGGCGATGCCGGTGAGTAAAATTCGTTTCGGTCGTAAGTTCAAGTATCATTCGGTGTCTTGTGTCAAAGCTGGAGATTTAGTTCTTTCCAAATGGAGAGAGGCCTTGAGGTTGATGGGGCATGCACCGAGAATCGCCAAGGCAAGCTTCATTCGTTCTATTTCATCTCCGGAAAATCACAGGTATAAGAAATCGACCGGAGGGCTCGTAAGTATATTTCGGAACTTTTTGCAGATCACCGCTGAGCATTTCTCATTCACCTGTGTTCTTTGTCAACTCAATTACTTAACTTTAGTCATTGAGATGTTTTCTAAACATTGGTGCAAATTTAGGCATGTGTATGAAGGCGTACCCGCGAAACTTTATTAGCTCTAAATTGAGATTCCCAAAAATCATTATAAAATTTTGAAGCTAAAGATCGTCTTTTTCTCAGAGCTTCTCTTTGTTGGCGCCTTGAAGGATAAGGCAATGTTGGTATTAGTACTTTGGAGGCAACAACGGGCTCACAACATTTGGTCTATTAGTATGGACAACCGGATGATTGGATGTTTTCGGTGCTTGGTTGCACCGTATCCTTTGTCACCTCGGGTTTGTTTTCCATCTCCTTAGAAAGAGAAGAAATCGGAGGTGGAACTTGAGGTCCATTATAGGAAACACCACTTCGGGTGGTGATTGCTTTCACATCACCTTTCGGTGGTACGATGGTGTTGCGAGAAGAGAACCCGAGCCCGAAGTAGAGCTTATTTACTATTACAATTTGGTGAGGCAGCTCCCGTTTATTGGTCATTTGGCTTTGCATGTTTTGCATCACCGCATCGTTAGCTTTGACGTAGCTTTCAAAATCAGCCTTTGACACACCATGTGCCTGAGGAGCTGGAGCCTGGTAAGACGGAGCTTGGTAAGCTGGTGGTTGATTAACCGGGGGTCGAAAAATTGGGCCCTGGTTGTAGTTATTCCCCCGATTTTGGTTGTAACGGTTCTGATTATTTCCTTGGTTTTGTTGAACGGGAGGAAAACCGGGAGGTCGAACTTGATTCGCAACCATCAGAGGTCGGTAACCGGTATTTCCTTGGTTGTAGTTAACTGTGGCGGCTTGTGACACGTACTCTTGAATATTGTCACGATAAACGTTGCCATCGGTGGCGGGACAATTTCGGTGAGAATGAGCACCACCGCAAGTTACACAACTTTCCTCGACCGCTTTTACGGTAGCGGGAGCTTGGGATTGGTTTTTCTTATCAAGAAGCAATGCTTTCACCATATCTTTGAGTTCAGCAACATCGGGTGAAACACCGGGGGTAGAAGAGCTCATACTCACTTTGGCAACAATGGCTTTGCTTCGTGATTGACGAACTTTGGACTTGCTCTCGATGATTTTTAGGCATTCTCGAGGCATTTTATCCAGAAAGTTACCACCCGCGGCAGAGTTCAACGAATCTTGATCATTCGAGTTCAAGGCATTATAGAATGTATCGAGCTGATGCAATTCCAAAAACCCATGATGCGGGCATGCCCGAAGAAGATCATTAAATCGGTCCCATGCCTCATAAAATGATTCGTCAAATCTTTGTTGAAACCTCGTGATTTCGTTACGAAGATTTGTCGTCTTGGAGGGAGGGAGAAATTGGTTGATGAATTTTGAAACAAGATCATCCCAAGTTAAAATCGATCGAGGAGGTTCTTTTTCAAGCCAAATCCGGGCTGCCCCCTCGAGGGAAAATGGAAAAAGCATAAGCTTAACCGACGTACTCGGGATATTTGGGAACTTCATCGTAGAAGTGATCTTGTTGAAATATCGAATGTGAGCATGCGGTCCCCTCCTGTCAAGGTCCCAAAAAATTGTTAGATTTTGAACAAAGTAAGCAAACTAATGCTTGGAGCTCAATTTTTCCACGGTGATTGCAGGAACAACGATTGGCATCCTCGTAAACCCTCTGGTGGTGCTTGGAGCAATTCCCTGCATATAACTAATATCGCCATCGTACCTACTAACACTAACGCATACAACCTAACGGTGTGTATTAGGGGCTGACATGGAACCTAACGCTCTAAAAGAAGGGACATGACATGTACATGTGTCACATGACGTGAATTTTGTAAGAAAAAATGGTCAAGTTGCTGATATCGGATCGGTTCATATAAAGTTCGATGTGTATTGTGATACTTTTTGGAGTTCATATCTGATAATGGCTCAAATGGGAAAGTACGTTGCTATTATATGCCATTAACCCAAAAGATAAACGCACAGGTGAGCGGAGGAGAAGGAAAGCACGGTACTTTTAAGAACCTTTCTCCTTTAGGGTCGTAGTTCCTTGGAACAACCCGCCTTATACCCACTTTATAGCTTGTTTAACTTTTCAAGGTGAGCCGTACCTCGTAAGTGACACAAATGGCAAGTTTTTGAATATTTTGTTTGGGAACTTATTGATGGATAATACTTCAATGGAAAGTATTATATGTTGGTGTTCTTTTACCAACTTGGTGAATTTATTTATTATTTCTTTTTATGGACAAGTTTTTTTTATCTTTTTGATTTTTCTTTTGTTTTTATATGATAATTATACTAATAAAAGAAAATGAAAAATATTTTTGTATCTTTTATATATTTTTATAAAAATAGAAGAAATATTCACAAATTCAAACACAAATTGTCAAACGTTACGATAATCGTTTCACAGCCTCCCCGGCAACGGTGCCAAAAATTGATTAGTTCAATAGTATATATATATAATACAGGCAAACAATCAACCAAATTCCCTTAGCCAAGGACTGGTTAAGAATTCACAAAATAAAATATATATTTAATCGGAAGTTTGATTTCCCAGGTCGTTATGTCCCAACGAGGTGTGCAATTGAAAATCGAAAGTCGATTTGATAATATATGCTTGAATGGAAAAAGGGTTTGGATTTAGTTTTTCTAATTAAAATGCAAAAACGATTAAGGAAAACCTAAAAACAAAAGCTAGAATGATTTAAATCTAAAACGTACACGGAAACATAAAAACGCGAGTTTTAAAAACCTAAATTATTCAATTTGAATCCTAAAATGATTATTTAACTTTTAATGGGTCTTAAGTGACTAAAAAGGAAGTTTAAAAAAAACTAGACTGAAAACGGAGTTGATCTGAGTTAAAAACGAGAAGAAACGAGAACGGGATCAAATCCCGTTCTTTAAAGACCAAGTCTTAACTAAACTTAATTTTTTTTTGGATTTTAAGCACAAATAAGCATTTGAAAAGACAAAATAAGCTAAGACAACTAATCAAATACACCTAATAAGCAAATGCAAACAAGAATAAGCCAGGGATTTGAGCTAATAAGACTTAAAAAGCCAAATAAGCACTTTGGCTTAAATTGCAGGCACACAGCCATAGGTAAGCACTTTTGGGGCTTATTTTTAAGCCCTTAGAGTGAGTCTCAATGGCTGAGACTGAACAAGCTTAAAGCTCAGCCAAAGAACTCTCAAAAAATGCTAAACACAATCAAAATGATAAGCAAATGAGCAGCTTAAAAGGGCTGAGAAAATGGCCCTTTGCACCAGGGCACCCTTTTTGGGGATTATGGCAGACTCAAAGAGCTAATTGCAGCCCTTGAGATAAGCCACCAAAAAAGCTTCAAATAGAAAACTAAGCTAAAACAGATTGAGACTAGCCCCTAATGAGCTTGTGCTCAAAGATTCAAAAAACATTTTTTACCAACTGAAAATTGAGAATCAAAAAGCTACTTTTAAACAATGAAAACTTGACTCAAGAGTTTGACAGGTTTTTTTGAATAAACTTAGTAAACCACAAAGACACTTTGACTACTCCAATTAGACACCAAATGGATACAACAATGAGACTCAAAAGCTGTTATTAACAAGCTTAATCCAACAAAGCCCTTTGAATCAATTCTGTCACCACAGATTCAAAGGGTGGTTTTTCAAAGGGTGGTTTATAAAAACCTTAAAACCAAATTTTAAACTCTCAAAACCTATAAAAACTAATTTATACTACTAAAAATGGTTTAAAGAGTATGCTGAATTCTGTCTAAATCAATGACCTAAAGGAATTTTGAAAACAAATTAAGCAATTAAAAAGTGAATGAAAAAGGGCTATGTCAGGCAGATTTTTCTTTTTAACACTAAGTCTTAAAGCTAAACTATATGGCTTATTGACAAATTAGGCAAAAGTAATAGAACAATAAGCAAACCAAAGGACCTAAATACACTCAATAAGCACTTAACAACAGAAATAAGCAAGTAAAACACACAAGAAAGCACAAATAAGCAATCTCAGCACCAGGGAAAATTTTCTAGCCAAACAGCCCAAAAGGGCACTTTTGGGCTTATTTATAAGCCTGAAAATGGAATCCTGAGGAGAAAGGGCTTATATTTCTGAAAAGCTTAGCTACTAAGCTACAAGGATCACCAATTCAAAAGAAGTTTGAAACAAAATTCAGCTTTCAAAAGGGCTTATGAAAAATCCTGAGACACTCAGTAGCAACTGAGTGTTTGATTTTTAAAAGGACAAAAGCCAAAAATGCAGGCTTAATTTTGAGCTACTGTATGCTTATGCAAGAGCTTAAAAAGCTCAAACAGATTGAGCTTGGTCCCTAATGAGTTTGTGCTTAAATTTGCAGATCCTAAAAACAACTATGGCTTATCTAATTTTGAGCTTAAACATGGGACTTATCAAACTGCTAAGTGATTATGACAGAGCAATGCTAAACCAAAATCAACAAATGCAGGCACTCTTGACTAAATCCTATAGCACTATAACACTCAAAATGGACAAGAAAATGTGGATTTATAACTACCCTAAGCTTAATATCAAAATAAGCAAAACTAGAAAACAAAATTGTTTTTTTTTTTTTTTTTTTTTTTGATTGTCACAGACTTAAACTATAGCTATATTAAACTTAACTCTTAAGTTTTAAACTATAAAAACTAATTAAAGCTACTAATTAGACCATAATCTAGCTAGTTAAATCAGTCTTAGTGACCCCAACCCATTAAAATAACCATACTGACCCATTTTCCCATTAATAATGAAAATAGTCTTTGTAAACTTATTACACTGATTTTAAACAAACAACCCCTTAATACCAGATATTACTTTGGCCTTATGTTGACTTGTTTGGTCAAAAACAAACACAGAGATAAGCAGTTACAATAAGCAAACAAGAAATGGACAGATTTGATGCTAAATTAAGGCAAACTTTAAAAGAACAATAACACAAGAAATCAAAACAATTTTGAAGGTTCAAACAATAAAAATAAGATAAATTAAACAGTAAACAAGAGCAATAAGGCAGAATAAGCTCAATTAAGCAATGCTACAGTAACTTTTTAAGAAAATGAAAATAAGGAGCTTACAAGCTCATTAAGCTTTCCTGTCTGAATTCAAATACTTCAATCATACCTAATGCCTCCCATGGGGCTCTAAAACCAAGGCCATCTAAAATACACCCTGCTCCATTTGCTTCTTCGAATTTTTTGTGAATTTTGAGAACTAGTTGCTTAAATGACTACAAGCTATGATAAGGCTTATGTCATTTAAGTTTTTACAGCTTATATGATATTTTTATAACTTAAGAAACCTTTTTTAAAGTGATCAAACAAATATAAAACTTAAGAACAAGATATTAAGAACATAAAAACCTTCAAACTTTTCATTAACTTTTTAAAAAAGTACATTGCTAAAATTAAAATTGCATAAGGATAAAAGACATAAGCTGAAAAACTATCCCTTTTATGGCTTACAATGAGACCTATTTATAACTAAATTAAGAAGTCTTGGCCTTCTTGGTCTTTGTCCTCTTTCTTCTGTGTTTCTTTTGTGAGAGAAAACACAAGTGTGTTTGTTGTGTGAGGTGAATCTCAAAATCATCTTAGCCATCCACCACATTTGTGCTTCTTTTAAAACCATCACAGCCTTCGATTTGTGCTTGAAATGTGTGGGATTGCCAACATGGCAATGCACCATGTGACTAGGGTTTTAGTGGGTTGAGGGTGAGGGTTTTATTTCTTGGTGTAATTGGGGTTGCAGGGTAAAAGGATGGAAGGAGTCCCGTGAATGGGGCTTTGAGCTTGGGCGGGAAAATCATATACTCTGTTTTGAGTGCAGGGGAAAGGTTTGGGGAAGAGGCAAGTTTGGCCCCTCAAGGTGTATGACTTGTTTACATGCAAAGTCCTTGTGTGGTGTGAAGTTTATTGGACTTGGCAGAATCAACCCCTCAAAGTATATAATGCTTTTGCAGGATAAGTCCTTGTGATATATAACTTTAAGGGTTTGGTAGTTTTGGCCCTTGAAGTTATATATGTCATCTTTGCACTTTAAGTCCTTGTAATTCAAGTTTGATAACTTGACAACTTTAGTCCCTGAAGTTGTATTTCCTTTGACTTTGACTTGACTTTACTTTGTCGGGGTTGAACATTTGGCTTTTGACTTTGCTTTTTTTTCACCTTTGTTTTCTTTCTCGTGCTCGGTTTTGTTGTTTTTATCTTTGTTTTTGTCTTTTTCTTGAATATCCGTTTCCTGCACAATACAAATGCAAAACATACAAATACAATGTATTTTTGGTACATTTTTAGTCATTTAGGTCCGTTCTTAATGGAAAATGGTGTGTGTAATTAAGCGCATACCACCTACTCAAGATAAATCATGATCTCCTTACTAAAGACATTGAAGGATTCAAGACTTATAAAGAATTTAAGGACGAATGGATTTACGAATGGAACAATGATGTTCCATAGGTACACGGAAAACCATGGACGACTTATGGAGCATGGAATGAACCCACACCAGTTACACAATGTTGCAAACCTTTCAATTATAAAACTGAATGTTCGGAGTGGCCTACATGTGGCTGGAGAGAAGATGGACACTGTAATAGAGGAAACCTGCCTAGAGCTTACATAATTGGAAACTCACTACATTATTAGGATTATGAATGGTACGAAGCCTTGGAGGACGGAGAGCTAAAAGAAGAAGCTTTAAGAAACAAAGCTATCATGGAAGGAACTATAGAAGATGATGATGAGTCAAGTTACAAATGACAGAAATGATGGAACGTGTATGATGATACAAACCATGATCATGAATATGAGATGGATCATGAAGTTGATGAAAGACAAGAGATAATATGGTAATGAAACTCATGAGCTGCCGGTTTGCAATATAAGAAGATTCAAGATGATTAAGTATTTGTTCGGAGATGACGAAGAGTATGTTGCTGTTAAAGAAGACGAATACGATGATTTGACGAGTACAAGAAAAGATGCATGCCAAGCATACTAAGAAATCTTTCACATGATGGACGAAGGATGGATGGTAACCAGAGACGATTAGAAGAGAAGAAGGAAGGAAAAAGTCTAACTTAAAGACTAGCTGAAACAAAGTGCTTCCGAAGACAACCAGATTGTTCATTAATTTTTTATCAAAGTCTGTCTTCTGAAACATCATACGTCATATCCCTCCATATCATACGGCGTATTAAATGTCTAGACATTATCAGTCCTTTATTTGTCAATACGGCGTATTCATGCACATGATACGGCGTATTCAACAGACTGACCCATATTTAGATACTTTTTACAGGTTTCTTAATACGGCGTATTCCAGTTTATGGATACGACGTATTGGTCTTCTATACAGTTTGTTTAGCTTATTTAATTAACCGTAGATACCCAAGATAGGATTTTTGCATGTTTTTCCTATATTTTGCATAGGACCTCGCTGAAAACAAATCGACAATGTTAGTGAAGTATCTACAATATAGAATTCTTGCTCATAAAATCTACATGGAGAATCTACCGAGCAAAATACCAGGGGAGTTTCTCACTTTAATTCTTTTAATTCCCCTTTTTAATGTTTTATCTATACAACGAGGACGTTGTATAATTCAAGTGGGGGGATGGGAATTAGAATGTATACTTGTCCTATTTTCACACTAAAATGCTTAAATTATGCTCAATTTAAAAAAAATTCAAGCATACTTTTATGAAATTACTTGTTACATAACCTGCACACAATAACCCTTATTAGATATTGTAAAGATTTAACCTTATCCGTTTCCAAATGTTTACCCAAAATTCCACAAAATTATGAGTGTGTCGGTGATGTTGTAGACTTTAAAACTTGGCTTGGTATATCTATTCGAGATCACAGTGATGAGTACTATAGATTTAGATAGAGTAACTTGTTTAAATTGGTAAATTTATAGGATTACACCCAAAAAGCCTTTATATGTTGTTTTATTAACTAACTACACTGGTTAGTTAAATCTCGTATAAACCCTTTGTTTACTCTCGTCTTAAGAGTAAGATACCCCTAGAAAAACCTATAGAGCCAATCCTTTAGGAATAACACCAACAGTTTGTTTCGATACACCTTTACATCTTAGCATACCCTGTTAGATTAAGTTTATTTATCAGTTTCTAGTTGCTTAAAGCGTAAAGTATGTATTTCCCGAAGTCTTGTGTCAATTTTCTATCTTTGGTACGGTTGGGAAGAAATTTGCACATTGCAAATGGGAATGTATAAAGTAGTCAAAACTCGTGTATTTTTACTACCAACACAATTATTGGTACGTCCAAAGAATGAAGAATTATCGAAGGAATTATCCGGAGTTATTATGATCATAAAGATAGTGAAATTACACCGAGTTTCGTAGTTAGTATTAAAAAATGAAAAAATTAGAAAAATCGCAACAAAAAAGAGGAGGAAAGTTTGGAGATAATCGTTTCGCAAGAGTTTGAACCGAAGGAATTGTATCAAGGATCGATTATGCGTTGATACGTCTTATAAGTCAATGATATAAAGTTTTGTATAAAGTGGTAGATATCGCCACTTGTCTTGTAAAAGTATGTAAAGTATGGGATGATTGGGAAGTTGACCGTTACGGGAACGCCAATTTAGGTTGTTGTTTTATAGTTGTGTCTTTTTCATGGTAACGGTCGGGAAAAAGTGTCTAGCAACTTGTACCTTATCTGTTTGGACTTAGTCTATTTGTTTTGTAATTTTTATTTAACAACAATTTATTTCCTTTCCTAATCATTAACCTTGGGTTTTACTCGAATGAGGATGTGATCGAGTCATGCATGTCTATTCCGTCGTTACGGCCATGTATGCGTGATTCAGCTGCCTTGTTGGTTTATTACTTTTGGTGAAAGATTGTAGAATGATCAACCCTAAGCCTTATTATAAAAACCGATTTTACATTTATAAACTTGTTACTCCTTAGCTCTAGTGGTGGTGATGTGTATCATTGCCATGCCTATGATAGAATACTCGTCACGATCGAGCAATTGATCCAATTAGTTACATGTTACCACATAGATTAGTTGAGTTATTTGAGTGTTTTCATCTACTTATTTCGTGAGGTGTTTGGTTGTGTGTAGTGGAAATGTGTATCCTTGCCAAGCTTGTGATAGAATACTCGTCACAATCGAGCAATTGAGCGAATTAGTTACATGTTACCACATAGATTAGTTGAGTGGTTTGAGTGTTTTCATCTTCCTATTTCATGAGGTGTTTGGTTGTGTACTTGTAAATAGATTAAGATAAAAGCTGAAAGGGAAAAATCTTTGGGATACATTTTCTATACTTCTTAAAGGTTCTTGAGGACAAGTAGGATTCAAGTGGGGGGATATTTGATGATATCAAATAACGTCTATTTTATAGCATCATTTATCCCATGTAATTAACCCATTTTGTATAATTATTACAAAGAATTGTTACTTAATTGTTTGTATTTGAGAAATGGCACAGTATATTATGGAGTGACTTGGTGAGATTTGACCTAAAAGACACGACATTCTGGATCTCTAAACAATGATTTTTGAAGATTTTGTTTTGACTAAACCAATACGTTGGTTCCATCAAGTAAGATACGAACGGAGCGGTTACCTGCTCGCTCATAGGGACTCGATGGGTGGAACAAGAATCCAATACGCCATATCCTGGAGAGGAATACGCCGTATTCAAGCTATATGGAAATAAAATATTCTGGAAGATATCAAACGTGGTCCCTACTCCAAGAAACCCCCAATACGCCGTATCCAAGACTTATACGTGGAGTGGCTCGTGGGGCAAGTTTGTGAGGGGAATGAAGGTGAGGGTAACATAGACACCCAAATATTCATAAACGGGAGTAATCGGGTTGTTTGTTAAATAGGCGTGTGAAAGGTTGTGAAAGGTACTTCGTTTTGAATTGTCGTAGATGGTAAAAGGTCTAGAAGGTAGGTTGCCATATGAAAAGCTTCGACCCAAAAAGTGGGGGGAAGATGTGCTTGAAATAGTAGAGTACGGATGATATTATTGATTGTGCGTATCATTCGTTCCGCCTTGCCATTTTGTTGAGAGGTTTTTGGGCAAGAGAAGCGAAATTGAATGCCATTTTTGACAAAAAGGTTGTGGATTCGGTTATTAATGATCACATTGGAAGCTTTTTATTTCACATTTAAATTAATTTTTGACATAAGTGCAAAAATGCAAAAATTTATCAAACATGTCAGATTTAGAACGAAGGGGATATATCCATAGATAATGAGAAAAATGATCAAGAAATAAGACATAATATTTAAAACCACTAGAACTAACAATGGGGGATGTCCATAAATCAGAATGAATAATATCAAAGCAATGTTCTACAATAGAATATGAAGAATGAAATAGAAGCTTTACATGTTTGCCAAGCTGACACGCATGATAAATATGTGACAACTTTTCTTTATTAAATGAAATAAACTGACGAGAGACTAGAGAGAGTAGTAGTTCATCACCCAGGTGACCGAGGCGTTGATGACACGTGGATACACTAGTTGAGAGGAAAGCGGTAGGGGTAGTTGACGGCTTGGTAACTGGATAGATATCTCTCGAGCTGTCACATCGAAGGAGGATATGATGAGTCAAGACATCCTTCACAAAAAAACCAAACGCATCAAATTCGATAGTGCAATTATTATCCCTAGTAAACTGACGAACATAAATAAGATTTTTAATTATATTGGGGGTGACAAGAACATTATGAAGGCGTAAGGGACGATGAATAGATAGAATAATGCTATGTCCGGTGTTAGTAACGAGAATAGAATTATCGTCACCAATATGTATAGACAGGAATAAGCGTTTATTAAAAATAGTACTTAAGTTATGAGCATTAGAAATTAAGTGAGAAGTGGCACCTGTGTCCATATTCCAAGTAGGGTCTTGAAATGTCATAGTGCTAAATGCACTAGGTAATGAGGTGGGCTTAGACTGGTAGAGAGCAGGAGCAACCCTGAGAATGCCTTGGTTGTTGGAGTGCGAAGCGGGCTATCCATAATGAACCGGCTGCTGTTGGGCCGAGTAAAGTTGTTGTTGGGCCGAGTACTGCTGTTGTTAGGCCTGTTGTGGCGCCAAATGGTAAGCTACTGGTGCTTGTGTCTGATGATACAAAGGGGTATTAAAAACTTGTTAGGCCACAAGGTGTTGAGGTTTCTATTAGGCTATACAAGAGTCTTATAGGGAGCAGGAGAGGGCCATTTTTGATGATGGGGTGTGTACAATGATGTGTGGGATAAACCAGGGTTGCGACTAAACTAATGTCCTATATTACTTTTAGATGTTAAACCTGACCTATTTTGATGATCATGAATAAATTTACATCGATCACCAAACTTGCACGTACCTTGTTTAAAATGGTTACAGATTGGAGGTACACTTTGAGATTTATTAGAGTGCGTGTTGGTGTTGCCTCTTGATGATGATGGTAGAGGAGAGTTATCATCTATGGCCATGGATGCCAATTTGTAGATTTAGGGTTAGACTTTTGGTGCGGCAGAAAAGTAGGAGAGGGAGGGATCTGATTTTTGTGGAGGGAAAAAGGAAAGGAATTAATTAGGCTCTGATACCATGTAAATGGTTAAGATTTCCTTAATTTTATTCATCAATAATAACTGTATATATAGATAATACATGGATAATTCTAGAAACTAACATGGGCTAGGCTTATAATTATGTCGCCAAATACAAGTCGATCTTTGTGCAAAGGAAACAATAAAGTAGAGGAGAAGAAAAGAAGAAAGCGATTTCAACATTCTATCCAGTTCGTACGTCCGGAAGCCTCTCGTTTGAACTTCCAGGGAGTGTTAGATGATCGGTTTATTAAGGCCCAAGCCTAATCACGAGCTTATGGTCCATTAGGTTTAGGGTTATGTTAACTTATTTACGAAGCCATGTTCTATTATAAATAGACATGACATCTTATGTAATTGGCAATTCATTCAATCAATATATCACATATTTAGGTGGAGAAAACCGCATAACGTCGCTTACAATTTTTCCGTATAAATCTAAATACCGAGTTCTGCTTCGAGATAGAACCAATCTAACACACTACGTTTTTAAGGCCTAAAATACTAACCAATCATACAACTATGATTACACAAGACAATAGATGATGGTGGATAAATATCACAACAAATGTGATGACACAACTAAACTAATAACATTTGAAGCTTGAATATTTTTTTGGGTAAATTACACAGTTCATCCCTGTACTTAGGCCTGATTGCGAATTCAGTCCCTAGATAAGAGGAGTCGATGTCGTTAATCCTTAAAGTCAATTTTTGTTACCCGTTTGGTCCCTTGAGCCTTGTTTTACGTAATTGGTGTTAGTTTGACTTTTCAACTATGGGCACTTTAGTAATTTCAACTTTTTGTTATTTCATTGTTGGTCCCTGACTCAAATTCAAAACAATGACTTTTATTGAGGGCTTTTTTTTCTTTTTCCACTTTCACTATTGGTCCTTGAAGTAGTTTTTTGTCTTTTTCCCATTTAATAACACTTTGATCATTTCACTCCCTAACAAAACTCATTTTATTTTCGCACACTTCCTCATTTCCCCTCTTCTTCAACCTCTCGTCCACCACCGTCACCACCATTACCTTTTATCTTAAATTAAAAACTTATAACCAAACTCGTTCAACACAAATCTTTCCAAACCCACATCTAAACACTTAACCAACACTCACTTTTAATTTTTTTACCTCTATCACTTTTCTTCAATCTCCACCGTCACCATCTTTGTCGTCGTTTTTTACAACTTAGCTAAATAAATAATGGGTATTGTCGTTGTAGGTTGAATAACCCCTGCTTCTTTTCATGTTAATGGTTTTAAATTTTTGCCAAAAACAATGAGTGCTTCAGATGAATTCTGGCATCGAGGGTGCTTTTCTTCCCAGAAGTTAAGCTGGTAGTTGTTGGTTAGATTTTTGGCTCAAATTTCAGACGGTTATTATATACGTACATAAAAGAATGATAACCCACTTTCAAGCATGAGCTTTAGTATTTTGAAATGGGCTACGTGTGTGTTAAAGGAGTTAAAAGAGAGGATCTTATATGTTAGGAGAAGATGATAGAATGAATACTCCATATCACAGTTCCTTTGTTTATCTCCATGGTCTAACCGTATCACAGTTCCTTTGTTTATCTCCATGGTCTAATGGTATGTTTGACAAAAATAGTTGTAGCAGTGAGCAGTAGTTATATTTTTTTATAAAAATGTTTAGTAACGTAGTTGTGGTTGTGATTATAATGTGTAAAACAGCTCCTCCTGAATGCTCAAAGCTTCTACATGCTACTTCATGGAGCTTTGGAAAAGGAGCATTCTGAAAAAATAGACAAAGCTACATGTTGCTTGTCAAACGAACATTAAAATTCACAATGCTCAATACTCACCGCTCACCACTCCTAAATGCTCCTAAAAGCTCCTCATCAAACACACCCTAAATATCATAAATAGCAATATTTTTTATACTTATTAATTTAGCTATAAATGTATATTTTATATATATATATATATATATATATATATATATATATATGTTTTTTTATCAAATCTATAATTTATATCCGTATATCTTTACCTATATAAAACACGCTTGTTGAAAATCTCATCTTTCACAAAAAAACTAGCAATTGCATAGTACAAAGAAATTTTAATCATACGGTGGTTTTGCAAAAATCATTCTCACTTTAATTATCAGAAGAAAAAAACCCCAATTCAAACCCGTAACAATATAACACTGACAAAAATTCCTAACCCTAGATCTGTGTAACCTAGAACAACCAACAAAATCATGTAAACAAAAATTGTGAAGCAAGAACAAACATTTATTTAAGCTATAACTTGAAACACAGAACGATATCACCATTTACAAAGCCACACAAAAGCCCCAAATCAAAAAATCCCCAATCTAATTCATCGATTATAACAATGAAACATGATTTTTTGATTCAACTTTTCATTGATCTATTGTATGATAATCAACCTTTTAGGCCAATTAGATGGTTTTGATTTATCAATTATATTCAGGAACATTGATTTTCCAGGTATCTTTCTCAGTTATATCTATTTAATTTCTTCTAACTTGATATGTGATTTTTATTAATTGCCATAGGTTATGTGTTAAATTAATATGATAGATTTACAAGATGTAATTTTCTTAGGGATTATTTGTTTGTGTTATCAATCATGAAATTAGTTTTGATTTCCTTTATGAAACCAGTTATCAATGGTTTAAAAAAGTTAAAAAGCATATAATTTGGTAAAGTTTGAAAAATATTAAACATTCACAAAATAAACCGAAAATCATTTTCACAATGTGTTGAAACTTGAAACCAATTGCCAATGGTTTTAAAAAATTAGAAACCATATAATTTAGGAAAGTTTGAAAAATATTAAACATTCAAAAGTAAAACCGAAAATCCTTTTAAGCATCCCTGTTTTTTAGGATAATCAGTTTTAATGATAAAATGCTTTCCTTAGTTACAAAGAAATCCACAATAAGAACATTTAGTATATATAAAGTACGTAATGTGTTATATCTTTTGCCTTTTTTTTCTTCTGTCGCGTGCTTATGTTTTCAATATGTTGTGGAATTTGCAAGGGGATACGATTGTTGTTGCCCCATGATGTCAGCATGGGATGTGTATAAAGCTTGGCCAGAGGCAGAGTTTAAGGTTTGTATTTTAACGTTCATATGCCAATTGGATGAACCGATTGGTCGTGTTCTATTTTAAAGGGGAAATTTTGTGTGGAAAACTAGAAGGGGGGTTGAATAGTTTACCGTTTTTTAACTTAAGGTTTTAAAGTGTTTGTAAAAATTCTAGATTCGAATTTATGTGAATTCAATACTTGCACAATATGAACGATATCCTTATCTACATAATTGATATGATAGTATGAGGAAATAATGTAAGACAAGAGATAAGTGTAAGAAACAACTCAAACCACAATGCGAGGGGGAAAATAAATTTATAGTGGTTCTGGTAAGATAGCACTCTTCGCCCGACTCCACTCTCCGAGCACCCAACTCGAGAGTTTCTCACTATGTCAACAAGCTCCCTTCTGGCGGAAAAAAAGTAACACAACGTTGCTTACTCCGATTTACGATACAAAGCTTTAATGTCGATAGTTCTAATCTTCAGCTAGAACAATCTGATCCACAACAACGATTCACTACTTGTTCACAACTTCACAATTCACAACTTCCACACTTCTCACAACTTTACAATTCTTCGACAACTTCACAATCTTCACAACTTCTTCACACTTACTACTTAAGATTCACTTCACCCCACTTATTGTATATCACAAACTATCTAACACTTTACTTGGTAAGATCACACGAATCTAACTATAGTTACCAAAGATCGCCAAGATAAGCTACTAATACAAAATACAAGATATACAATTGATTTACAAATATTGTGTTATGGAATGCAACTAGATTGCTATGCACACATGCACACTAAGGTATAATACTTCTTCACTTGATGATGAAAGTATTCTTCTCTTGCACTTGAGGAATTGAGCCTGGATCACTAGGAAATAAAGCTTTATGATTAAATGATCAAATGATTTTAGAGAGGATATGTGGGCTGTTTTAAGCAGAAAGAATGAGTGCAAAGGTAAGAAAATTGTGGGGAAAAGTCCATTATTTATAGGACAAACTAGGGGAGCGTCTACCTAGGGCCGGTCCCCTTAAATAGGTGGGTGGTCCCCTTAATTTTACGAGGGCCGACCGTGTATTTAAGGGGGCCGCCCTAGACTGGGGCTTCCCCAGTTTATTTTTTGTGTAGGGGGGATTTTCTGGAACTTTTCTAGCCGTTTTAGGTCCGAAAATTTGAATTTCAAAATGTTTATTTTGAATAAAACATTTCTTTTAATTGTAGAAAATGTTTTGTAATGTTTTAAAAATGTTTACAATATTTTAAAAAAGTGTGAGGTTGAATAAAAATTTCCTTTGATCATGAAATGCATTAAGCATTTATTTATTCATACCTTTAAGTGATGTATTTGTTGAAATGATAGTTTACTACTAATTACTTGTTTATGTTTAATTTTACGTTGAACGTTTTTATATTTTGTGATTTTTAAAACGTAAAGATGTGAAAAACTATTAGTAATGTTTTTAGACATTATATTTTATCAACAATCTCCCCCTTTTTAATGATTACAAAATTTAAACTCATTAAATGTAAAATTATTTTTAAACAAGTATTTAGTGAGTTTCATGTCATTTCTCCCCCTTTTTGTAGAATAAAAAAGACATCGTCGAGAATTACTAGTTAAATCGACGGAATAAATGCTCCCCCTTGATGTGTGCTCCCCCTCGTTCGAGGGCACCAAGGAATCGAGCTATGGTTTCTTGGCTACAAAAACGAGTTAGAATAATACAAATATTTCTAACATGTAGCAAGAAGGAAGGAAAAATATGACAAGTGCAAGCAAACATCAAAGCAAAAGATACTTCATTCATTTAGGACAATGTGTGTGAACAACACACAAGCATACATAAAAAGAAAAACAAATATGCTTTAGCATATTAATATGTAAAGAAAAATCCTAAGTAGCCATAGAAGGATTTTTGAATTGCTTCCGACACAAAAGGGTTTGACGATTATTTAGAGGCAAATTATGAGATTAATTGGTTGGAGAGTTTGGAGCGGAGGCGGTTGTGGAGGGATAATCTCTTTGAACTCTAGGAGGTGGATGAGGTCGAGTGAGGAGGAATTCAATCCAATTGATATCCTCACTTAAAGCAAGAAATTGTTTTTGGGAGAAGATGCAACAAGGGCAATACCCAACATGGGTTTCAACTTGGTTAATGTTGAGGGTGTGTGGTAGGTTTGGAGAGTAAGGTGATGAGGAAATGTTGTTTTGTTGTTGAGATAGATGCATGGCTAAGAGGTTTGATAGGTCTTGAAGTTGACTAATATCATCAACTAGGCTTTCTCTACTTGGAGATAAAGGTGGTGTGTGTTGAGTTTGGTTGTTACTTTGAGGTGGAGCTTAAGCAATATGTGAGTTGATGGGTGAGATGGGAAGTGGAGGATGTGAGACAACTTGTGGTGATGTGGGAGTGTCCTTAATGTAAGGATTTGGTAATGCTTGATTGGGGTGATTGTTTTCTTGAGATGGTTCATGATGAGGAGTGAGTGGTTTTGGTATTGGTGAAGTTGTATTGAGCACATTTGATGTGTTGCAAAGGTTTGGTTTCTTCCTCCAAATGGGTTTCACACTCATTTTGGCAACCCTTGATGGTTTGGATGTGGGTTTGTTAGGAGATGTCATTGGTGGGGATGATTGTGATGATGATGAATGAGGATGTATTTATAGTGGAGGAAAGGTTTAAATTAGGACAAATGAACATTCAAAGAATTAAATCCAAGAAATGTTTGTGAATTTAGGGAAACAGTAGCTAAGTCTAGAGGGTGTTTGGTTAAAAAGAAAAGAAAAATACTGTTTTCCCCATGTTTGCCTAGGCCGGTCCCCTTAATTAAGGGCCGGTCCCCTTAAAATTAAGGGGGCCGCCCTTTATGAATTAAGGGGGCCGCCTACTGGGATTTCCCAGATTTCCCAAAATTTGTTATTAAATTTTTTGTGAGGGTTTCTGTTTTTGGTGCGTTAGTTTGAAGCAGTACACATCTTTTATGGCATTTAAGAGTTTTTAGCACATAGCATTTAAGCACATTCAACAATTATATATTTATAATATATAATGAAAAGATGTAGACAAAACTATTTCACAGGATTTTATACGCATACTTTATATGAATTGAGACAAAAAAAAGGAGGAACATATTTAAAATAGTTAACAAGATATGATGCACAAAGAATTTTTCTTGTCAAGAGGGCTAGTTAAGAATGTAACTAAACTTATGTTGCATGTAATAGTGTATGCCTAAATGCGTACAAATGTGGAAGTAGCGATTATTTAGACACTAAGACATGCTAAAACTAAGAAATAATCCAAAATGCTCCTTGATTAATTTTGTTCAACCAAGATTGTCGAATAAATTATATTAGTTTTATATACTTTTCACAAACAAGTAGGCAATCATTATGCATATGTGAAATATTTTTAGCTATCTTAAAATATATGAAAACTTGATTTTTTATGTGATCCCTAGTTGTGAGAAGAACTTTTAGCCAAATAATAGATTAGGATTATTGTATATATGTATAATGAGATATGCATTGAGATAGAAGAATTAGTAGAAGTTTGTTACCCTAGCTGTTCTTAAGTCTTTAACTAATTGTTCATTTTGTTCTTTTAGATTTTTTACACATTCTAAACAAGATGAACAAAATTTTGAGTCATTGGATACCTTAGAGTTTGTAGAAGAACTTGAACTTGTTGAAGAATAAGCCATAAGAGCAAAATTGGTTGGACCTTCTTCTACTTGGTCACTCTAATCATATCCAAAGCCATCACACTGAGACACTAAGGCATTTGAAGTAGTTTCTTCAACTGGCACAGTCTTTCTTGTAGGCTCCTTGTTCCTGCTGTCTTGATTCCTGGGTGCCTTGCATTCCCTTGCAAAGTGTCCTTTCTTTTGACAGTTGAAACATTCTACCTTGGACTTGTCAAATCCAATTCTTTCTTTGTTGGTCATGTCTAGCTTCCTTCCAGTATTCTTCAGGAATCTTTTTGCTCTCATAGTTAGCATAGCAATATTCCACCTCAAGTCCATCTCTTCTAGATCATCAGGATCAATTTGTTGAAGATCTTCATTATCAAGCTGTGAAATACTTGGTTGGCTAGCAAAGAAGGAATAAATCATTGCATCACTCAAATTTTCAGCAGTTTTTTAGCTATCAGCAGCACCCTGGGTGCTAGCAGTATTAACACCCTGAGCAGTATTAACTGCTCTAGATTCAATGTTAGTGTTGCTAGAGGACAGAAAGGCTACAGTGTGTGAATTTGTGGTTGAGCTAGATGTCCCCTTGACCTCTGATTCATAAGCCTTCAGGTTGTTAAAGAGGTCATCCAAACTCAATGTCTCAATCTCTGGTTTGTTCTTCTAAACTATAGTATGCATATCCTATTCTTGTGACAAACTTCTCAAGAACTTCTAATTGATGTCTTCTTGAGAGATAACTTCACCATGCATCTCCAGTTGACTAATTAGCTTTTGAAGCCTTTCATAGGTTTGTTTAATCACTTATGTGCTGGATGCAGCAAAGTTTTCATTTTGCTGCTTTAGAAGGTTTTTTTGAGTTTTCTTTGCAGTAGCATTACCTCTAAATCTGATCTCAATAGCCTGCATCAATATCTTAGCATCCTTGTATGAGTTGAACTTTAATTGATGCTCATTAGGTAAGTCCATCAACAAAGTGCTTCTTGCTTTCAATTCTGCCCTCCTTTTTGCCTTCTCTTCAACACTTATAAGAGGGATAGCAGTCTCCTTACCATCAACAAGTTTTGTTACTATGGGTGCATTACCATTTTCTATGATCTCCCATAGAGTGTAATCAATGCACTGTAGGTACTTCTCCATCCTCATCTTCTAGAGATCATACTCACCAGGTTGGAGTATGGGTATATTGATGGTTTGAGTAGATTGAGACTTCATTGCTTCTTGAAAAAGTAGATCTTGTGTGTAGTAAAGTTTCTTCTTATTCAAAGCTTCTCACAAGCTCTAATACCACTTATTGATCTTAATATAATAAATCTTGCTTAGCTTGTATAAGCTTAAGTTGTATTGAATAAATCGAAAACAACTATGACAGAAACTTTGATTATGAATATCAAAGACTATGCGGAATCTAGTCACTGATACTAAGAAGAATTTCAATGAAACAATAATAACAAACAGTTTACTAAACTTTCAGCCTTAATATAAAACGAACACTCTTAATAGTGTTAGGGTTTACAAAACCTTGAAGCTACGAATAACACTTTTCTAGATATCTGAATTATACAATTTTGGTACATCAAACTCTATACCCTAGGACCTCCTTTTATACACCAAGGAGTCCTAACAGGCTTACAATATTTTCCTAAGTTACCATGATCTTCTAAACAAATAACTTATATGTATCTTTTACAAAAATATCTCACACTTATCCCGTAAGTAATCTTGATAAACAATCTTCATCTTTATCATTTCTCTTGTCTTTATCCTTTTGATAGTAGAAATTCTTCTAGCAGTTGTAATCTTTCAGCAGTTGTAGCCAGCAGCATTAACTTTTATATCAGCAGCACTAATTGTGTACAAGCAGTAGTAACTACTTAGAATATTTTCTTCATTCTTCATCAGCAGTACTAAGTTACACTAACAGTAGTAACTTTTATACTAGCAGTATTATCTACTTAGTAGTATTTCTTCTAAGTCTCTGAGCAGTCTTAACTTCCATTAGCAGTAATAATATATACAAGCAGTAGTAACTGGCAGTACTAACTACTTAGCATATTTTTTACTAATATCACTAGCAGCTCTAAGTTATGCTTAGCAGCAGTAACTCTAACCTTAGCAGTATTAACTCCAAGATCATCATGAAGTCTTTTAATCTCAACAGTCGCCCTTAAACCAATCGTTACACCCAAATCGCCTTATCCTACCTTGTATGTACTCACTTTTAGTACATTATTTTTTTAACCCAAGTTAATTATTTGAGTACACGGTTGCTAAGTCTTTATCCTTGTAAATATTGTTTTGGGAAGATTGGGATTCATGGTAGTATTTATTTCGCAGAAGAATGGGGAAGAAAAGTTAAATCATTACCCCCATACGTTTGTTAGATGATCTCCATGTCATTTTGATCCACCTCAAATTGGGTCATTAGTTAGATTGTAAATATCAAGTATGTAAAAAGCTCAAGTGTAGGGGTACGTGTTGTAAACCCCAAGTTATGATGTATTATGTTAAAAAAATAGAAAAGAAAGAGATTGATGTAGAGTTGTGTAGAGTTTGTATATCTTCGTCCGAGTCTTGGCTTAGCAACCAAATCAGCGTGTATTCGTGTAAATAATTAGCTAACCCTTCCACTCCAAATTCATCCAAAGCCACCCAAATGTATCCCATCCGTTTTTGTTTCCATTATATGTTATCTTACACCTACACCCCCACAACCCTTTGAAAAGACCTCTTAGATAGTAATAAATAATGTTTGCGCCCAATGGTAGAGGTTTGATCCTTTACCAAGCCTATGGTAATTTATATGCTATGACAGGTAATGAGTGTTGATTTTCCATTTCCCCCTTTATGTTATAATTTATTATACACCCGAGAGAAAGAGAGAATCCCAAACACTTATGTGAGGTGCTAGTGTATGCTTTCCGTGTTTTTAATTACGAGGTCTAGAAGGTTGTGTTGTAAAAAATACTTTTAAAGAGTAGGTTAAATGACCCTCATATTGTTATTGTCTAGGTAGAAAAAACCCATTTTCTTGAGGACAAGAAAATCCCAAGTGTAGGGGTATTTGATGAGATGTTATTTTATACACTTTTTCGGGGTCGTTTAACCTTCTAAATCATGCATTTATCCCCAAAATAGATCCTTAATCGTTCCTTTTCAGGTATTTAGCATTTGGAAGAAATACACGTGACTTGGGCTCATTTGGAGAAGAAATGGACAAGACTATGGACCTACACCAAAATCTCTTGAAGATTATGCTTACAGAACGTGGAAACGGCGTCGCAAGCATAAAGCAACGCCGTCATGATTTACGAAGCGACGGCATCAGTACATTGGTGACGCCGTCAGAACATGGACGACCTAAAGGAACTCTAGAAGATTCGGTGTCACGAGATTAAGAATACCATTTAACGCGAGCTTGAAGTACCAAATATTGTTTTGATCATAACTCCTTCATACAAACTCAGATTTCGACGATTCAATAGCCCACGCATTCAGAACGAGAAAATCTACAACTACGCAAATAATGTCAAGGTAACAGTATCACATGTTATTAGTAAAGCCGTCATGAAGGTCGGTTAGGGTTTTTCCTATAAATACAACCTCATAACTTCGTTTTTATCAATCTCCAAACCCTAAGTCCGATTTTAGGGTTTGGGTAGGTATTTTTCCAGCAACTTAGAAGACCTAATTCAATCCATAAACATCTTGTAATGGTTTGATTATCATATCTATCTTAATTCATGTCTTCAATTCCTTTTGTTGATTATGATTTCTCTTGCTTAAGTATGCTAGTCTAATTCATCTAGTATTTATTTGGGAATGCATGAACCTTGTCATTAATTGATTAGATCTTGTTGTTTGTGACAGATTCAATGAGTCTAATTGATTATAGTTTATAATTCTTGTTTCCTATTGCTTCTTGTTGATGGATGTGTGCGTTAGGCTCTAGAAAACCAGCTATTGTCTGTATCGCTGTTGATATGTGTAGGGAAACGTGATTATGTAGAAAGGATACCATGGGTAACAGTCTTCATACTATCTTACCCCTTATATGGTTGATCTCTCTTAAGATATTTCAATTGCATGTAATATACTCTTAAGGGCCTTGTAATAGTCTTCATACTACCTTACTTGTGCATTGCCCTAACGGAATATTACATAGACGGCGGGTTCGTGTAATCCGTTCATGAATTAGGAAATACTTACACATTACATCTCAAGTGTGACAAAGCAATAGGTAGAATTGGATAGCTAGCAAGGAGTAGTGCATCCCAGGTGAATACGCTTCATTGTATAATTGTTATTTAGTTTATTAGTAATTAATTAGCTTAAAACCAAAACCTCTCTAAAACCATAATTTACTTGCTTTCATTAAATATAAAAACACAAAAAGAATCTTCCTTCAACCCTTAGACCTTAGTGAACATTCGATCCGGCCTTCACAGTGCTATTCCCCTAGAGAACGATAACAACCCCCGAGCCTTGCCTATACTACACTACAACGGTTAGGTACACTGCCTAGGGAGTTGTAAAACTTCTTGTAGAAGTCCCTTACGACAACCGCAACAAGTTTTTGGCGCCGCTGCCGGGGAATAGCGTAGGTTTTGGATTCAATCTAGCTTAGGTCTACTCACAAGATTCCTATCAAGTGAGATTTAATTTCTTGTCAAGTTGCTTTCTTTTAGTCTATCTCTTCTTTGTTCCTTCTGTTCATAACCAAACCTACTCTTTCGTTGACCATCATGGGAGACGAAAATTCAAACCGACCCTGTACCTTAGGAGATCACTCCCGACCTAGCCACGAGGGCTACCGAAACGCCATTGAGCTTCCCGAAGGAGCCAAGGTGTCCCCTTTATGATCTGACACCATCCGGTTGGTGCAAAACGGATGTGCATTCCACGGACTTATGTCCGAAGACCCAATCCAACATCTTAAGGACTTTCTCAAAATTGTAGATTCGATTAACCTTAATGGTGCTACAAGAAATACCATTCATTTGCGTCTATTCTTCTTTACTCTTCGTGACCAAGCTATCTATTGGCTTGATCGTCTACCCGTGGGATCCATCTCGACTTTGGATGATCTCACCACTCATTTCCTCGCACAGTTTTTCCCACCAGAAAGAACTGCTAAACTTTGAAATGATATCTTGATGTTCTAAAAACATCAAAGTGAATCTCTCTGTGATGCGTGGAATAATTTCAAGGGCTTACTTCAAAAAGTCCCTCATCATGGTCTTGATCTATGACTTCAAGTTCAAATATTTTATGATCATGTCAACTACATCACCCAGATGGCCATTGATGATGCAGTAGGCGGGAGACTTAGAAAATTAAGGCCGGAAGAAGCATGGAAAACCATCGAGGGTTTGGCCCAATACGAAGAAGAAGAGTGGAACAAACAAATCTTTTCTGAAAAAAGGAAGTCCCGACTACATTGATGCCAATTTAGAACAGGAGTTAGAAAGTATGGAGCGTCGAGTAGAATCTTTGATGAGGAGTGAAGTGCTATTATATTATGAGAGGGGATTCACGTCTCCCAAAAGACCTTATCAGGAGGAGTTTGAGGGGAAAATACTGAAATTAATTGATGATCAAGAGGATCAAATTAAGCAATTAGAGGAAGATAAAAGAAAAACAAAAGACACATTTATGTGTCTTACAGATAGTTTAATAGCAACCCTAAAGGTAAAGATAGAAGCACAAAGAGTTCATCCCACAAAAATAGAAAAGATCACTAGATTTCCTACTCACACGCCTAGCGTAACCCCTGAAACACTCAAGCCTACCATGTTGCATAGGGTCTCAATTATTTCTATGATTAAACCCACTATCTATAGAACCCCTCACCATCACCTAACTTCTAACCTCAAAATGCCAATACTTCATTCATTTGAGGAAAATAAGCTTGAGTATGAAGATGAAGATGAAGTCGAGATAAAGATGATGGGAACCAGAATGGATAAAGAATCATTAGAGCATAATCTCTATGAGGATAAAATAACCCTGATTATTTGTCATAATTTTTCTCCAACTTCAAATCTACCCATCAAACCAAAGGATTCGGGTAACTTTAGAATGAAGGTAGCAAAACCCTTAACCATTCATACACCACCTTCACCCCACATGGCATACTTCCATTAAAATGGTGTGTATCGCTACTATCACCCACAGTTAACCTCAAGTGTAGGGAAGACCCACCTTTTATACGTCAAATAAGCGTAGAGTCAGGCTTGTGACTCGAACAAAAACAAGCGCTTGTTGGGAGGCAACCCAATATTTTATTTCTTGCATATTAGGTGTATCTTGCATGTTTTGTGTGTCTTGTATGTCTTGTGTATTTATTTTAAGTCATATGATTGTATTGTCAAATCTGAGGTTTTATGCAGTATTTGTTACATGAAATAACTTAGAAGATTGCGTACAGGAAATTTTTCATCAAAAACAAAAATTGAATTTTTACAGAGTTTAGCTCAACCTCTGTGACGGCGTCAGGATACTCCTGACGGCATCATGAGGCCAGTTACTAGAAAATTCAAAAAGTTTTAAGTATTTTTGAAAGTATAACTTATGTAACATCTAAAATATGTAATTCCTTTATAAATATACAAAAACCTATGATTATGACATTACTCTCATCTTATCTTTATTGCTTTCATAGAGTCTAAACTTAGTTAATGAGCTTGTATTTATCATTCACCTGTGGATTTTAGGCTTGGTGTAGTTGTCTTTGTCTTTGATTACATGTTATATTTGATGAGAAGAAGCTTGGAAGTTCTTAGGAAGTTTCATTAGACGATTCTTGGAGGATGATTTAACAAGTTTCACATGTTTCTTCTCCATTATTGAGCAAACCAGTGGAGTACTAGTTTCTTTTAATTATTTTCTTTTCCCTTTATTCGTTTTAACGGGTACTTCTATAAAACATTAGGGAAAATGTTCAACTTAAGTGTAGGGGTACGTATTATAAACCCCATGTGATGTATTATGTTATTCAAAAAAAGAGAAAAGAAAAATAAAGAGATTGATGTAGAGTTGTGTAGAGTTTGTATATCTTCGTCCGAGTCTTGGCTTAGCAACCAAACCAAAGTGTATTCGTATAAATAATTAGCTAACCCTTCCACCCTAAATTCACCCAAAGCCACCCAAATGTATCCCATCCGTTTCTGTTTCCATTATATGTTATCTTACACCTACACCCACAACCCTTTAAAAGACCTCTTAAATAGTAATGAATAATACTTGCACCTAGCGGTGGAGGTTTGATCCTTTACCAAGCCTATGGTAATTTATATGCTATGACAGGTAATGAGTGTTGATTTTCCGTTTCCCCCATATGTTATAATTTATTATACAACCGAGTAAAAGAGAGAATCCCCAAATACTTATGTGAGGTGCTAGTGTATATTTTCTGTGCTTTTAATTACAAGGTCTAGAAAGTTGTGTTGAAAAATACTTTTAAAGAGTAAGTAAAATGACCCTCATATTGTTATTGTCTAGGTAGAAAAGCCCATTTGCTTGAGGACAAGTAAATCCTAAGTTTAGGGGTATTTGATGAGGTGTCATTTTATACACTTTTCAGGGCCATTTAACCCCCTAAATCATGCATTTATGCTCAAAATAGGTACTTAATCGTTCCTTTTCAGGTATTTAGCATTTGGAAGGAATTTAGGAAATACACATGACTTGGGCTCATTTGAAGAAGAAACGGAGAAGATTACAACTCTACACCAAAATCTATAAGAAAATAGCCAAACAGTGGCTGGCGATGGTGTCAGGACTCTGGTGACGGTGTCATATGTTATTCTGGTAATGGTGTCACGACTCTAGTGACGGTGTCACGACTCTGGTGACGGTGTCGCAATTCTGGCAACACCATCGTGAAGAACCGACTTAGGGTTTTCCAATAAATATAGCCTTATAACTTCGTTTTTATCAAGCCCCAAACCCTAAGGCTGACTAAAGGGTTTGGGTAGGTGTTTTTCCAGCTACTCAAAAGACTTAATTCATTCCATAAACATCTTGTAATGGTTTGAATATCATATCTATCTTAATTCATATCTTCAATTCTTTTTGTTGATTATGATTTCTATTGCTTGAGTATGCTTGGCTAATTCATCTAGTATTTATTTTGGTATGCATGAACCTTGTTATTAGTTGATTATATCTTATTATTTGTGACAGATTCAATGAGTATAATTGATTATAGTTTATAATTCTTGTTTCCTATTGCTTCTTGTTGATGAATGTGTGCGTTAGGCTCTAGAAAACCAACTTTTTTCTGTATCTTTGTTGACATGTCTAGGGAAACGTGAGTGTGTAGAAAGGATATCATGGGTAACAGTCTTCATACTACCTTACCCCTTATATGATTAATCCCTCTTAAGATATTTCAATTGCATGTAATATACTCTTAGGGGCCTTGTAATAGTCTTCATACTACCTTACAGGTGCGTTGCCTTAATGGAATATTACATAGATGGTGGGTTCATGTAATCCGTTCATGAATTAGGAAATACTTACACATTACATCTCAAGTGTGACAAAGTAATAGGTAGAATTGGATAGCTAGCAAGGAGTAGTGCATCCCAAGTAAATACGCTTCGTTGTTTAATTGTTTCCTCATTATATTAGATTAAAAGTAGAATTAGTTAATACAAACAAACTCTCAAAACCATAAGTTTACTTGCTTTCTATAAAACATAAAAATACAAATATAATCTTCCTTCAACCTTTAGACCTTAGTGAACATTCGATCCGGCCTTCACAGTGATATTCCCTTAGAGAACGATAACAACCCCCGGGCCTTGCCTATACTACGCTACAACGATTAGGTACACTGCCTAGGGAGTTGTAAAACTTCATGTAGAAGTCCTACGATGACTGCATCAGACGGATCTCTTGCCTAACACTGGTCAGATCCCTTTTAAAAGGAATCCGCCGGATCTGGGTGAACAGTGCCATTTTTTACCTATAAATAGCAAGCTATCTCTCATGTTTTCTTCACCCCTTTCTTTTACATCTCTCTAACATTCTAATATCTCTCTCTAGCCTTTGATATCAGATCTAGTTTAGTTTCATATCTCATTTAGGTGATTCTCTTATTAGAAGAAATTGACGATATTACATACGAGACGATCAAGCTCAAGTTTCCTTGTTGCTAGTCTCCATCATCATATCAAGATCATCTTGTTGATTCTTGTTCATCATTTATTCATTGTATTCACATACTTCATCCTTGTAAAAGTTTAATAGCATTAGGTTAGTTCTACCTTTGTTAGAAAAGTCTAAGCGGCGTAAGGTTGGTTCTACCTTTATTAGAACCCGATATTTAGCTTTGTACAGGATAATGTGTAAGCGACGTTGTGAGGCTTCTCCGCCAGACAAGGAGATTGTGGACTAGTGTTTACAAACTCTTGAGTTGGGTACTCGGGGAGTGGAGTAGGGCAAGGAAGTTGTCCTTGTAGCCGAACCACTATAAATACTTGTGTCACATTTTTATCTCTTCCTTCTCCATCTTTACTTTATTTGTCTTTATTATTTATTTGATTGCGTAGATTAAATCAATATCATCAGCCTTCACATAAACTCGATCTATATAACTTTTAAAATATAAATTTAAATCGGTAAAACTATTCAACCCTCCTTTCTAGTTTTTTACAATACACATTTATAATGGAGTTGAAGATCCTGATTCACACGCTTGGAAATTTGGATGTGCAGCAAAGACCAACGCCTAGAACAACCCTATGGCCTGCTATTTGTTCCAGTGCACCTTAGCAGGACAAGCAGTCGTGCGGTTCGATAACATAGAGAAGAACAACATCACCGGATGGCAAGATCTCAAGGATAAATTTGTCATGAATTTCCAACCAAGAAAGGTGTACACTAGTAACTATGCCAACTTACAGTTCATAAAGCAAATCTGGGATGAACCTAAAACCAAATTTTTTTAAATTAACATATGATTACGGTGTAACCACCGGGGTTACGCCGTAACCTTCTTCTGAAAACCTTAAAAATAAGTTCGAAACTACTACTAAACCTTGTATAAATAAATGAACTTTGTGGGTATGTACTCTGGAAACCCTCACGAGACTTCACTCATCCACTTGGGCCACCAAGTGTTTTAAAAGGCTTGTTCCATACGCTAAATGCAACTGTGATTCTTACGAAAGTGAGTTAGGATTGTATTATTATTCTGTACATTTTGGTGTCTTTCTTTTAGCTGGATTTATGGTATTAGTGTTCTTGCAGCTATTATAGGATGATGCACATGTGGGGTGCTTGGTTAATTATTAGCTACATGAATGCATTTCAAATCCAGATTAGTTAGATACCATGCCAAAGATGATGATGGGATATTTGTGATTGTGGATGTTGCTCGAAAAAGCAAACTTGAAGCATGGCTTATTGCATGCTGTCTCTTCATCATATCGAGCAAAATCCAGAGGAGTTTCTTGTTCTAATTCTACTCTTCCTGTTTATTTCATTTCCTTAATGTACAATAAGGACATTGTATAAAACAAGTGAAAGATGGGAGTAGAATTATCACTTGACCTATTCTTGCCTTTGATTTTCTAGTTTTCTTTGAAAAATTAGGCTAATTTTAAAAATTTTAATGTGTTTTTCTATTGGAACTAGAATTAATCATTGTCGAATGTACATTACCCTTTATTATTACTTGGTGAGGTTTAAGCTTGATGTTCTGTTTTCATCTCATTATATAAAAATCCACCAAAATATTAAGTGTGCGGTAGTTATTGTTCGATTTAGAACTTGGCATGTACATCATTCCGAGACCTAATTGATTAGCAAGAATAGATGGTTCGAGAAAGCAACATTTAGGAATTCACCCAAATAGCCATTATGTGTGTGTTTATCTACTTGTTACACTGACTTGTCGACCTCTCGTGTTAATACCCTTTTGTTGCACTAATCATTAGTGCAAGATACCCCTAGATCACCATATGTTTTCACCCAATGTTATATGTATCGTTACACCATTTCACCTTAACCTACCTTATAGTCTATAGTTATTTTTGTGTTAAAATTTCTGGCTACTTAAGTCCATGGTTCAGGAGAATGGGAATGAAAATTTTATGCATTCATGGAAGACCAATCAGTTATGATCTACAAAGACCCCATATATCATCACTTTTGACATTGTTCATCTCAAGTGGGGGGATGTGCGTATAATATCAAATGCTGCAAGGGCAATAATTAAAAGATATAAACTCGTGTAGCATTTGCATGTTTAAAAAGAAAGAAAAGAGAGTGCAACTAAAAACCATCCATGTGCTAAAAGATATAAAGATGGTGTAAACTAAGTAATTATGAAGAATGGAGCTAGTAGCCCATTATTGCACTAAGACATCTCAATAATTATAAAGAATGGAGCTAGTAGCCCATTATTACACCAAGTTATCCCAATACTTATGAAGAATGGAGCTAGTAGCTCATTATTGAAGATCAGATTTTTAGACTTAGACTCTTGGACCTATGGATGGACAATAGCTAGTTATGACAACCTTAGATTACTTTAGACTATTTGTTTTATGTTTTTATATTAACAACCATTAAATATGTATCCCATGTCTATCCTAAACCCCTTTATCACCCTTTAAAACCATATTACCTTTGTTGCCTTCAAGAATTATTTAGACCATAATTCTAATTGGTGCATATTTATGTACTTTCCAAGCTTATGATAGAATACATGCTATGACTGTGCAATTGAGCAACCACCCCGAAAATGAAACACTTAGACTAGTGGAGAGTTGAGTGACTTTTTATCCGCTTTTCGTGCGGTGTTCGGCTTTGATGTTTTCTAGCATAAGTGTTGTATAGATTCATTTCTTGAAATGATTCTCGACTTCAAATTTTCCAATAGGATCCGAGTTTGATCCAATTGCTCTACCAATCGACTCATATTCCCCTTAAATATTGGTTAGAGGATTTCCTTTTCGGAATCTTCTCCATCTGAACGAAGTCTTTCAACAGAGGCCCCAAGTAGTTCCACCTCCAATTTCAATATGTTCCCGTCTAGGCCCCATTTGATTCATACGCATTCCGAGGGCAGCCCTCTGAGGAACTTTTGCCTTAAATCCATCAAGAGCTCGAACGTAGAATTGAGGAAATGGGCATTGACTTCCCCTCGAGGATCAGTATGGAATACTTTACTTACCACGTGCTTCTTGGCGAGGATGAGGCAGGGGTGCTAGACCCGACATTTCTCACCGAGGTGCTTGATGATCTACAACAACCTCGCCATATAATCAGGCAGGGTATTAAGAGAGGCCTTCTCAGACTATACTCATGCCTTTATGGATTTCTTTGGGGGCCTCTATGCATTTCTTATTTGAAATGTCTTTTTAACTGAACTACAATGGTCTGATTCTTTTGAAGAAGATATTTAGGTAATTCGGCATATACCCAGATGCGAACCCATCCACTCTATCCATGGATAAGGATAAAACAGCATCTTTCACTGTTTCGTTGGAAAAACCAACGCAAACTCAATATTGACTTTCTTTCGCCCTACTCTAAGGGTACTTTAATTTGATATCTTTTTTTATATTCTATTATAAAAGGCCCCATACGCTAAAAGGTAAGGGAACCAGAGTTCTCTTTCTAAAAAATAAAAATAAATGACTATAAAGGAACCAACGATTATCGGATTCTTAAACAGTCCAAATTCTCCTACTAATCAACATTTGGATAGATATCCATCCAAACAATCTAATTATTGGAGGGGGTTCAGTCCGTAGTTGGTATTTGTTTTGTCATTCAAATAGTAACTGGCTTTTTAAAGCTAAGCATTACACACCTCATGGATCTAGCTTTCAACACGTGAAACACATTATAGAGATGGTGAAGGGGGCTTTGATCCGTATATTCATGCTAATGGGAAAGTATGTTTCTCATTGAGGGTCATCTTCAATCTTTTTCATGGTCTATATCATGCGAGTTATAGCAGTCCCTAGGAGAATTTGATCGTGTTCGAAGTTGTAATCATAGCTATTAATGATTGTGACCGCTTTTTATAGGATACTACCACCTTGGGGTCAGATGAGCTTTGTTGGGCTACAGTAATTACAAGCTGAGCTAGCGCAATACTTAGTAGGAATACCATATGACTTCGCTTTCGGGTGTTTCAGGCTCTCTATCTATAGCTCTCTAGACCACCTTAAATCATTTTTTAGTCCTTCATCATTTACTCCCCTATCTTTTGTAGGCGTCAGTCTTCTTCATCTGGCCGCATTGCCTCAATATGGATCGAATGAATCCATTGGTGTATCTTCAGAGATGGAATAAAAATTGCTTCTTCCCTTATTTTTTATGTAAAGATCTAGTATGTTGGGTAGCTTTTTGCATCTCTATCTTCGCAATTTATTATTTATGCTCGCTGAATTTTAGGGCATCTCGATAATTATATACCTGCTAATTCGATGCCCACCCCGCCTCATATTGTACCGGAATGGTATTTCCTACCGATCCATGCCATTCTTCATAGTATACTTGACAAAGCGGGAGGTGTAGCTGCAATAGCACCAGTTTTTATATGTCTGCTGGCTTTACCTTTTTTTAAAAGTATGTATGTACGTAGTTCAAGTTTTTTCCCGATTCACCAAGGAATATTTTGGTTGCTTTTGGCGGATCGCTTACTACTACGTTAGATCAGATGTCAACCTGTGGAGGCACCATTTGTGACTATTGGACAAATTTCCCCTTTTGTTTTCTTCTTGTTCTTTGCCATAACGCCCATTATGGGACGAGTTGGAAGAGGAATTCCTAATTTTTACATGGATGAGACTACCTGAAAAGTGAGAAATTCTAACACCCATCTTTTTCGAGTGAGTATTACACCAAGAATTAACAAGCCTTTAGTTGTACGCTTTCTATTTCTTACGTGACTTTGATGAAAGAAAGCATTAGGCCTTCCTTTTCATTGTAGTATGCTTGTTTGCAAGAGAAAAGAAGCAGCTTCAACGATGCAATTAGACCTGTGAGAGTAAGCATGAGAAGTCAGTCTGTCTGCAATTGAGTTTCCTTGTCTATAGATGTGAGAAACCATCATGCTAGAAGACAATAAGCTGATGCATTCTCTAATCAAGTAAAGCACATGTCAAGGGGTGGATATAAGACCAAGGATAGAGTCTACCATAACTTTGGAATCAGATTCGATGTCATTCACTTGGATGCCCTTATCAGAACATAATTTGAACCCATCTTTGAGAGCTCTAGTCTCAGCCATCATGTTAGTACCATTGTAATAGAATGAAGAGAAGGAAAAAAATTGGACCTTAACTCTTTCTCAGGATACCACCACCTGCACTCTCTCCCATAGCAGCTGATCCATCTATGTTGAGTTTGGTACATTTTGGGGGAGGAGGATTTGATCCATATCCCGCTTTGATTTCCCTTCGGGCTCCTTATTCCGAGACTGTTCTTTATCACGGCTCTTCTTAGGCTTTCCAACCAACCCTGTTGACTCGGAGTATTCAACCCCCCATTCGCCTAGCCATCAGATTCCTCCGCTGCCATCTTCGCTTTTGGCTCCTTGTCATTTGATCTGGGGGAATCAACCTCGAAGAAGGGAGCCTAGGAGCGTAGTTTGGCCTGTGTTCCAAATTCAATGCTCAAATTCCAGCTTCAAGCGTTCTGCAGCTCATAATCATATTATGGAAAATGAGGCGTGGGAAAACGGCACCAATTCTGTCCAATAACACCAAAAACCTCATTTTTAAGTCCTTCGGCCTTCGCAAACAAACAGTCCGGCCAACCCAAGTAATCCCCCATAACATCAATCAGTACCGCAAAAGGCTCAAAATATGACTAAGTCTCCAGCAGCTGCGGAGCGGGGGATAAAGGAACAGCAGGATTACAACATTGCACAGGATCAATCAGAATGCGGGAGCGCAGAGCCTTTAAGAGATAGGGGGTGCGGGAGCATAATACTTAATACTAATGATTCCCCGCGGTTTTTCATGCAGATTTGACCACGGTGTGCACCCCCCTTAACTTAACCCCTATTACGTAAGGGGGACCTTCGGCGGGATAAAAGAGAGTGCGGGAAAAGCAGCTACAGATACAGGACAAAAGAAGGAGTGGCGCACTTAAAGAGTCAAAAAGTCCATCGTAGCGCAAAAGAGCATCCCGCAGAAAGAGGATCCCGCGGAAAGTTTCCACTTTTCTGTCCAGCTTCAAAATGGAATGGAATAGTCTAAGATGCTTAATAGCTCCAACAAGCGCGAAAGCCATTGCTTCTTGCTTTCGAGCCCAAGCCTACGTTTGCTTAGTAAGGTTGCTTCTTTTTATATCTCCTCAAAAAAAAGAAAGGTGAAAGGTTGCTTTCTTGACTTTGAGAAAGAAGTAGAAAGAAGGTATTGTATAATAAAAAAAGTAAAGGTGCGTTAGTTCTTTTTTTTCAATAAGGGTCAGAGCTTGAAGAAGCGAGCCTATCAGAGAAAAAAGTGCTAGTTTTAGCACGCTAGCGCGCATTTGACTAAAAACATGGAAAGTCAAGGCTCTAGGCAACGAGTGGGAGGGAGCCTTGACTTGAAGCATTGTACAAGTGCTTAAGGCTCCTTCGGGCCATGCCCACAACTATCATATAAGGCAAAGCTTGGAAGCAAGCTACCTGCGCCTATCGGCGGGAACTGGGCTTAGCTTGGTTAGTAGTGCCCACCCATTCTGTCTCGCCCGCCTGCCGACCCATGAATTCTTCAGAGCGGGCCGGCAGGCCGGGCGTACGGGAACCGTCGAAGAAGTGCCTTAACACGCCGCAGCCACTACTTGACTTTGACTCCTTTTATGCATTTATGAACTCCACGTAACTTTCTCGATTCCAAGGCAACTTATCCTTTTGGAGCTGACGTAACAAACTACGCGATCCTCCCAACGAAGCCAACATAAATCCGATCCGAATAAAAAAAATAAAAGGCAGTTTCAATATGGTAGTATACCAGCCACCTGTTCTGGAACTGGAAGTTCCAATCGGAGCATATAGATCCGTAAATGGATTTGTTTGTATAGCCACTTTAGTCGTGTTTGTCGTTTCTTGAAAGTATCTTTTTTCTGGGAACATGGTCAACTAGAAATTCTTATGTTCGCGATTCTTCATCCACCGATGCAGAAAATGCTCTAGTTTTCCATTCTCATATGAGGCCGAAAAGTTTATTGGCAACAGGTCGACACAAAGTGATTCATCATCCTCAAACATGAGTCGATCGTTAGTTAGGGAGGGTTTATAGATCAGAAAATTCCCACAAATTGAATGAGAAGTGGGTCCATGTAAATAAGCGATACCTTGCAAACAACAATGCTCCTTCCCCATATAGAGTTCGGAACCCAAAGGCAATCGCTAAGTGAACTGTATCTTCTTTGTGTTAGTTAACCTAAGCCGCACCCTTACTGCTGGGGTGGGGCTCGGCCTCCGAACCGTACGTGGGACGAGTTTCTGCCTCATACAGCTCAGGCCAAAACTGGGGGTAAGTTTAGGAGAGATGGAGAGAGCCATCAGCTGACAGTCGGGGCGGGGATAAGCTTCCTTCTTCACAAGCTTATCCCTCCCAAAAAACCGACCCGATAGCGATTCCTGTTTTTTCTATTCCATCCCATTCCGGGACAGGCGGCTAATACTAATCTAATAAGTGAAGTAGTCGTCGTCTGACCAATCGGCTCGGACACCAGACCGCCCGTGCCCACCCATTTTGTCTCGCCCTAAATGAAGTCCCTTAGTTAAGTTGCGCCCCGACCCGAGTCCCCACGTCTGCTTTTCTCTGCCTAAAACCCAAGAATTTGGCTTTGCCAACACAACATTAGGGTCGTCCCCTTCATTCTATACTGACCCTGTCCTGGGCTGGCTTTTTGGGAAGCCCGTCCCCACCGTGCACACGGCCCGGCTGGCCTGCCAGCAGTAATGGGAATTATCCCGTTCCCTGGTCAAAGACTTGGTTGGATACGGGATCTACTCCACGAGGAGCGGTACAGACGTAGATGATATCATCACGACCTCTCTTTTCGTACTGCTAGGGATGCTTAACGCCACTTCACCAACTGGTGTTACCTGCGCTTTCATGTCTCTCAGTGTGGTCAGCACTGGCTGTTTCCGAGCAGCGAGGCTTACACCCATTCGCATTAGTTCATCCAAAGTTCATTACCCTTATGCATGAATTATTGAATAAGCCATCTTCCTATCAAGGTGAAGGAGTCAATTGAGCATCTCAGCGACGGGATTGAATACCCGAATCGAATCAGAGTTCACGCCGCCCGCCCTGAACAAATAGGAGGTGTGGGCCACAGGTCGCACATAAGCCGCCGGGTCGTACGACAGAAGAACACCCAACATAAAGATGCACACTCCTCCATGTGAAATATTCATTTTCATTGGAGCTTTTTTGTAGTAGCCGTGACCAACAGCCATCAGCTGTCGGCTCGTTGGTAAGGTGAGAGCTTCAAGCTCGATTTCTGCTGGCGCACCCCCCACACACGCACCGCCCGACGAAGGGGGTATGGGTAAAGCTATAGGCCCAAAAACTTCGACCCTTCTTTCTAAATGGGGGTGCCCAGGGCAACTTATCTTGTCATTTCGTCCTTGCTCGTTCCCGTTAGGCTGAAGTCTTTGGCCTTTCCTTCTTCGCGCCCGCTCACGCTTCGCTAACCTATCGCGTGGTAAAGAGAAGAAAGTACGAAAGAATAGTAAACGGAGCACACCGCAGAAAGATTCTAAATATGAGAAATCCCTTTTTTTTATAAGAAGGAAATGAAGAACAGGAACGAAACGAAACAAGG
>BQNB010005688.1:75000-100995 GCA_026074375.1 Tanacetum coccineum
TAATACATATTCACTAAACGGGAAAATAATAATATAAATACTTGCAATCTCGTCCCTAGTGTGTGCTTGAACTATATTTGAAATAATGCTATTTGAAAACAATTTCTTGTTTTTTTTAAATGATCAACTTTATCGGGTCAACGCGGTCAAACCATAAGTATATAATTTACGACTTCAGATATTTAAGAAACTAGGTCGTATATACTTTAAAATATTAGTTTAGGTCAGCCCTTGGTTTGGTCTCTAAGTACGTTAATTAATTCGACGAAACGTTGACGTTTACTTTTTGAGTTGAACTTATATTTTTCTAAGTTTTAACATGAGGTGTCGTAGAGTTTTACAATTAAATTCTAGGTTCGTTAGTTGACGATTTTGAAAAGTAAAAGCATATTTGAAATCTCAGCTGGGTCGTCTATAATATTCGTCTTTTAAGTTTTGTCTAAAAAAAGTCGTTTAACGTATTAAAAATGAGGCTAAACATGTATGGGTCGCATGGCAGATTTATACTTAGAAAATAAAAGTGTCATTTCAGCTTATTATCAGTAGGTATCGTTTGCGTGCTTAGAGTTTTAGGCTCAAATTGCAACCTCGTTACTCAACCTTAGGACGAAACAAAGGTACCTTAGTAAACTAGGTCTGACCTATTTTAATTTATCTGTTATAACTTTTGTGTGTCGAGGTCGTTAACAGGGTCAAAAAGGGGTCGAAAGATGGGTGTTGCTCGTGGGTAGACCTGACTGGTTGCACACCAGGTGTTCGACAGTTTGTCGACACCTGTGACGAACAGCCAAGTACACACTTGATTTGTGAGGAGGTTACTAAACAAAAAAGGGTGGTTTTTATTCCAAATTAAAGGTGGCACTTTAGGCTTTATTTAACATAATTTAGTTCTTTATTTCATTTAGTAAATTCATCACCATAATTCAAAGAAAAGGGCTCGCTGACTGTTGTACAACAGGGGCAAAGTGGCAGTTTTGCACCTCTAACTTTGAGACCTTCTAACATCTTATTTACTTGACGAAAGTTAGTAGTTCCAGAGGCAAAGTAACTGTTATATGTCCTACTTATGAACTAATTAAGGTGTCAATTTTTATGACCATTCCTAGAGGTCGAATAATGCATTCAAAATTACATGGGTGGGCTGCGTTTTATAACCTCATGACATTGGCGTCTTTCTTTCTGACTACCTAATGAGCCCAGTTTCGAATGGCAGTTTCCCTAAGTCCTATTACATTCGTAAAGACATGGCGTAAACAATTTAGTCCCTTTAATAATTTACATAGCATGTTACTGGTTTAATTGACGAACATCATAAAGTATAAAAAAAAAGATGGTTTTCTTTCTTAATAAGTTTTAAGCACACACTATGGAAACAAGGATAGCATATCATAGAGGAGTAAAATAAAAGTGATTGCTCACAGCAAAACGTAAGGATGAATATGTGAAGAACTTGACCCAACGAAAAACCTTAAATCGCTTGAAAACGCCACGTGACCCAAACCAATGATTTTTCACCATCGTTTGCACTCCTATGATCACGAACCCACCCCTTCTTGCTTCCTTAACGAGGAAGTCCAACAAAGAAACGAAACACCCAAGAACCTAGTTAGGCTCTTCTTGGAGTTTTATGGTTTTAATGGAATTGAAGGTGTGGAGGGTTTGTGGGTGTGTGATCGTGAATAACAGAATTAGAGCACAGAAAACACAGTATAGGAATAGTGGTATGAATGAAAATGAAGTTGTGGTTGTGTTTCTGATTTGTATTTGCAAGTCTTCTTATACCCACAAAGGATACAGGCATAGTGATTTCCTCTTGAAGTCATGTTTAATTGTTAACCCAATTAGGGTAAGGATTTCTTAGGCCTTAGACATGGTCAAAGTATAGTATATAAAAGGGGAGGTACTGAGGTTTTTTTTTTTATTGTGGAAAAAAAAAATGCGTGGAAATCAAAACCAAGAGATAAAGTACAGCTAGATAATCAATGAGAGTTTATGGGTTTTGTCAAAGAGGCGTTGGTTTATTTGTTGGTTAAAAGGAGTGTGATTAGGGATAGATTTGTTTGTTAAAATCTTATCTTGTTTGGAAATGTTACTGGTTCGAAGGGTTGGGAAAATACACGAGTTATATGTCTAGTTTTTAGGAATACATGAGCTTTTATTTTAAGTTTTATCTAGACTCCCAATTCATAGAAGTTAAAATTTTGGTGTAGATTGTTTTAAATGGATTTACCTTGATAAAATTAAATGGACGTGATCATATTACTTTTCTTGTCATGATATAGATTAAATAACGCATACGAGGGGATCGTGTAAGGTCTTAATGAGTTTAGTTGACGTTTCTAGCTAAACGTTGAATTTTTGTGCCTATGCGATTTAACTAATGCGGTTTAGATGCATAGCTACGCGAAATAAGCTAAAATCTAAAAAGAAATAATTAAATAATGGAAACTCGGAGTCATAACATGACCTAAAATCACAGGATGTTATAGTCTTCCTTCGTTAAATGAGCCTTGTCCTCAAGGCTTAAGACGTGGCACTTGACGACGATGCGGTCTTGGTGAAAATAATGTGGTACTTCTCAGAATTGATCCTCACGTTTACCCAGGTTAAAACTCGGGACCTCATTTAGAGTTCCATCTAACCTTAATGATGGGAATGCTACTTCTATTCAATTGTTTGATTTCACGATCTATAACTTCTACTGGTTCTTCCACAAAGTGGATCTTGTCATCAACACATAGTTCTTCCAACGAATCACAAGTGATTCATCAGACATGCACTTCTTCAGATTGGACACGTTGAACATGTTATGAACTCTCTAATTGTTGTATTAGTTCAGTTTATAGGCAACAACTCCACTCTCTCGATCACCTGAAAAGAGCCACAAAACCTAGGGTTTAACACTTCCCCCCGTTTGCCAAACGCTCGTACCCCTTTCCAAGGTGAAACTTTTAACATGACCCTGTCGCCAACTTGATATACCATTGGTTTATGTCTAATGTTCGCATAGCTCTTTTGTCGGTCATGAGCGGCTTGGATCCTACTTTTGATTTGGACGATATTCTCGGTGGTTTCATGAATTATTGCAGGACCAGTAAGCTGAGCATCTCCAACTTCTGCCCAACATACGGGTGATCGACACTTTTGCCCTTAAAGTGCCTCAAATGGTGCAGCCTTTATGCTGGTATGGTAACTGTTGTTGTAAGAGAATTCCACTAACGGTAAATGTCTATCCCAATTCTTCCCAAAGTCTAACGCGCAAGCGCGTAACATGTCTTCTAAAGTTTAGATAGTTCTTTCACTTTGACCGTCAGTTTCGGGATGATAGGCCGTACTCATGTCCAATCGGGTTCCCAAAGCCTTATGGAGTGCTTGCCAGAATAGTGACGTAAATCTACCATCGCGATCGGAGATAATAGAAACCGACACACTATGTCGAGTGACTACTTCCTTCATGAAAAGCTTCATTAACTTCTCCATGGGACCATTTTCCCTCATTGGTAGGAAGTGAGCAGATTTTGTAAAATGATCCACGATTACCTAAATGGTGTCATAACCGTTTGCCGTCTTAGGGAGTTTAGTGACGAAATCCATGGTGATTTTCTCCCACTTCCATTCTGGAATCTCTGGTTGGACTAACAACCCTGAAGGTTTTTGGTGCTCTGCCTTGACCTTAGAACAAGTCAGACACTTGCTAACATATGTGGCAATATTCGCCTTTATGTTAGGCCACCAATACAACTGCTTCAAGTCTTGGTACATCTTGTTAGAACCTGGATGAATTGAATACTTTGACTTATGGGACTCGTGCATGATCAGAGTCCTTAAGTCACCAAAGCACGGTACCCAACTCCTGTTGTTCAAACATAGAGTTCCGTCAGCATGGGGTTCCAACTTTTCCTTTAGGAGGTCGTTTCTGAGCATCCAACGTCTTTAGCAGTGAGGTTTTCAGGTTTTAATGCTTCGGTTTGAGCTTCTAGGATTTTCTTGGGAAGATTCAAGCCCATTGTCATAACTAAGGCTTGAACTCTTAATGGTTTAGATCGTTCTTTCCTGCTCAAAGCATCAGCAACAACGTTTGCTTTCCCCGGGTGATAACGAATGTCACAATCGTAATCACTAAGCAACTCCAACCAACGCCGTTGCCTCATGTTCAACTCTTTTTGATCGAGGATATGTTGTAAACTCTTGTGGTCGGTAAATACGGTGCACCTTGTTCCGTATAAGTAATGTCTCCACATCTTAAGAGCGAACACCACAGCTCCAAGTTCCAGATCATGAGTTGTGTAGTTTTTCTCATGGATCTTCAGTTGTCGAGAAGCATAGGCTATAACTTTCTCATTTTGCATAAGCACGGCACCCAAACCCTTATGCGATGCATCGCAATAAACAACGAAGTTTTCTGATCCTTTAGGCAAGGCCAGAATGGGTGCGCTACACAGCTTTTGTTTAATCAATTGAAATGCGGCTTCCTCCTTTTCTCCCTAGTCAAACTTCACATTCTTCTGAGTCAGCTTAGTCATTGACTTTGCTATCTTGGAGAAGCCCTCGATAAATCTGCGGTAGTAACCAACAAGTCCTAAAAATTGGCAGATCTCTATTGGACTCTTAGGAGATGCCTAATCTTTAATTGACTCAATCTTTCTGGGTCTACGTGAATGCCTTTTCTATCAATCATGTGTCGGAGAAACTGTACTTTTGGAATCCAAAATTCACACTTGGAAAATTTTGCGTAGAATTCCTCTTTCTTAAGCAACTCCAAAATTAATTTGAGATGCTCTTCATGCCTTACCTCATACTTGAACATGAGAATTTAGTATATCGCGAATAAAGACAATCACAAACTTATCCAAATAAGGTTTGCACACCCGATTCATGAGGTCCATAAATACCGCAGGTGCGTTTGTCAAACCAAAAGGCATTACTTAAAATTAATAATGCCCGTAACGTGTCCTAAACGCGGTCTTGGGAATGTCTTGTTCGCGAACTCATTAACAGATGGTAACTGATCGTAAGTCCGATTTTGATTAGACACTCGACCGCTTGAATTGATCGAGCAAGTCATCAATTCTAGGAAGTGGGTAACGGTTCTTCACCGTTAACTTGTTCAGTTCATGATAATCGATGCACATGCGAAAACGATCCTCATTCTTCTTTGACCGAAACAAAAAAGAAAACCGGGGCTCCCCAGGGTGAAGAGCTGGGTTTTATAAATCCCTTGTCGGATAGTTATTGAAGTTGTTCCACCAGTTCTTTCATTTCGGATGGTGCTAACCGATAAGGCGCCTGTGCTACAGGTGTAGCACCTAGTACCAAATCAATTTGGAACTCTACTTAATCGAGCTGGTAAATAACCACAGTCTTCAGGAAAGACTACATGAAAAGTCTCTAACAATTGGCACATCCTCAAGGTCTTTCTCCTCCGACTTGTCTGGGGCATCCTTTCGTGTAAATGTGTGCCCCTAAAATACATCACATCCCTTTGACAAATACTCTTGTGCTTTAGTGCACGAAATGATATTTAGTCGGGATTCTTCCCTTTGGTTGTTTCCATTGCCTTGAAAAAATTAACATCTCTCTCCGAAAGAACACGTAAAATCTTCTCAGTCCACAGATGAATCACTCCATGATACTTTGGTTTAACCAGTCCATGACCCAATAATAACATCAAAACTACCGTGTGGACGGAATCAGTCGATGTTGAAAGCATGGTTTATGAAGTTTAGAGTGCAACCACGAATTATGGTGTTAACTCCTATGATTTTCCTATCGGCTAATTCTACGTCATAATGACTTTCTAACATAGTGGGGGTAATGTTAATCAAGGCACTAAAGGTATTAGATATAAAGCTCCTATCCGCACCAGTATCAAACAAAATTGTAGCATAACGATTGTTGAGGAGAAACATACCTGTGATGACGTTAGGGTCCGGGCTAGCATCTCTTCCTCCTAAAGCATAAGCTCTTCCTTGAGCTGGGCCATTCCCGTTACCATTCCCCATATTGGTTCCCCCCGGGGGGGGGGGGACACCCGCCCCCCCCCCCCAACCACCCCCTTCAGTTATTTTTTTTTTTTTTTTTTGGACAATCCCTCTTCATATGCTCGGTGTTACCACATTCATAGCATGCCCCATCCTTTTGATTCTTGTTGTTGTTTGTTATTGTTGTTGTTGGTATTGACCCGACAATCAGTGGTAGCATGGCCATACCTCTTGCATTTTCCACATTTAGGTGCACATTGCCCGGTGTGGTGGTAATTGCACTTGGTGCACAGAGGTAGAATTCTAGTATAAGCCTTCTTTTCACCAGGGCCACAGTGTATGCCCTAGCTACATTTTGCTTCTTGTAGGGTTGTTGTTGCTCATAGTTTCTTGACGAATCATCAGCCTTCCTCTTGTTTTCATTCTACCTTTCCGCATAAGTGCGGAGTTTTTGATCCATCAAGTCATTGGCCAACTCGATAGCAAAATCAAGAGTCTTGGGTCTTGCAGACATGACATTTCCATGAATGTTATTGGGAAGTCCACCGATATACTTGTCAATCTTTACGGTTTCATCAGCAAGAAATTTGGTGCACATCAAGGCTAGTTCTTGGAAACGCTGAGTATAAGCTGCAACATCGTATTCCCCTGACATTAAGATTCCACAATTTAATTTTTTCAAGTTTCTGATTCACCATAGGACAATATTTGTTCCTCCAATTTCTTCTACATTTCCCCAAGTCATATCATAAGACAACATCATGACCTAAGGTTCTCACATGACCATTCCACCAGGTTAGTGCAGCACCTAGCAGAGTGCAGGTAGCAAACTTCACTTGATTTTCAACGGTACAAACCGGCTAATGTTGAATCACTGATTCCATCTTTTCGAGCCATTGAGACAAGCCAACAACACCTTCAGTTCCCTTGAAGTTCAAGGGTTGGCATTTTATGAAGTCGAGGTAGGAACAGACACGTGCAGGTTACACAGGTCTTTTGATTCCTCTTCCTAAACTTTGGCTTCCGTCATCCTGAGTAGAGTTTCTTTAGATTTCCCGATTGATCATAGCTTGAATGGATTCTGGAGTCATGGCGTCGTTTGCTCCTTGTCTTGTTACAGGCATGATTCTAATAATCACAAGAATACAATGTACGTGAGATATAATCATAATGTCGATACAAATAGATATGATAATAATAACATCACCCCAACACAATAACACCCCAACATAATGGAAAATGAATAAATAACACATGATGTTAATCATAACATAAAACATCAACATTTCATAACATAATGTCGAATCATACATGATTTGTTTGGATATAAAATGACCACAAATGACCTTAGTATAGAAAATGAAAATACGTCCTAGAGTCTATTAGCTGGGAGTTACCCATAAAACTTAATAGACTATACAAGATAGCTAGAAGTGAAAAGTACAACTAACAGCTACTGCCGGTGTCCTCCACCGTATCAATCTGAGCTCTAGCCTCTAGTACATGGGTACGCATCATCTGTCTAACTGAATCATCCTCAGCTCTCTGGCGCTGCCACTCCATACGACTCATGTGAGTCTCTAGTGTCTCAAGTCGCGCCAATAATGCCCTGTTCCGAGCCTCGGAACTAAGGTAAGCCTGGCGTACCTCATGCAACTCTGTCTCATAAGCAGTCCTCTGGCCTCTCACTACATCAATCTCGAGTCTAATGTCTCTGCGGTCAGTCCGAGCGTCATGCAGCTGTGTATAGAAATCCTCACTCTCCTTCCTGCGAACCTGTGCCTGGTAGCTGACCCTCAAGTTAACTTCCTCAATGGAAGTCATCATCCTATGCTCAGAGGCATGTAAAGCTCTAACATAACCAACATCCTCTGCTCTGTCAGCAGCTCTAGCAATAGTCCGGTCATCAAGACTAGGACTACTAATCCAAACTTATGTCCCTGCCTCAACAGAATCAACAAAATCATACTGACCGTCTAGTGCTCTAAGCAGCAGCACAGAAACTCTCTGTTACATATCAACACCCAGTGGGGAGCAGCAAGTATAAATCTCCTCCGAGGTGGCATGTCCTCTTCAGGGATGTCATCTCTTATACGGATCATGGCTGCCCTATGACCTAATGGTGCCTGATCATAGGCAAGGCTGGTGGGTGGTATAGGTGTAGCAGCATGCTCAGCAATGCGTACCTCCATGGATGCTGACATGGATGGCTTAAAGTTCAACAAGTCTTCCATGCCCTACGGAGTCGTGTTTGAGAAAAAGGGACCCTAGTCTGAGGTGATCTAGGTGTAAGTACAAACTCATCAGTCTCAAATGCCTCTGTATCCCCAGCTGAGGGAATAGGGTCAACAACATGTACCACATAAGAATCAGTCGGAGCTAGGTGCTCCTCCTCCTCCTCGTCTTTAGTGGGCTTATCATCCTCATCATCTGCATAATCATCGTCGTCGTCATCCTCAGGCTCATGCTCCCAGTTTAAAAGGATACACTAGATCCTCACTCGGATCCTCATCGCATCCCCACTTCTCTCCTCGCCATCCTCGGGCTCATCTGAATAATCAATAGAATCTGCATCAGTGTCATCCTCTATCGGATCCGAGTCAGCAATGTATCTAGGTAACTCAATGGTCAGTAAAGCATCATCAGTATAAGGCTAATCCTTGACCTGAATGTCATCATCTGATGGTGCTCTGGCTCCGAAACATATACTGGTACATACTCATCCAACTCCATGGGGTCAGGTACATAGGCAGGTAACAGTGGGTGTGCCTGCCCTTGTTGGGCGACCTCCTCATACGGGTCCATATCCGGAAGCTCGCCGGCATTCACGAGCGGAATACCCCATGATGATGGTTCGTTTGAATCGGAAGATACGGACGTATAGGTAACAGTGGACGATGCATTGTCTGATGACATGTCAAATCTGTAACCATTATATAAACTTGTATAAGTATATTATATAGGACAAGCAGTAATATACGTAATGTTATATTAACATGTATATAACCTATGTAAGCACTTAGTAGAATCAACTAATGCTAAAATGATGCATGACATGTGAGTATGTATACTAGATGCAAACTAGATGCAACACTACTTGTTTGTATGTATGTCCCTTTGAAAACTTTTGAATGACACCATGTTTGAAAACGGTTATAGACCAAGCAAAAATATTTAACCTGGTTCTTTATAACATTGGCTCTGATACCAATCTATAACACCCCCAAAATGGGCCACAGCGGAATATGATGTTTCGGGGGTATTACTTCATAGATCAATAGCACAAGATATGAGAACGTCCTATAAAAAGAGTCGTTTGAAAACTGATACATTGGATTTCATAAATGGTTTGTTACAAAAGTCCATAGGCTTAAATTGTTTAACTTGATAATGTAAAGATTTCACAACATAACAATATCCCAAAATGTAATGCACATAAATGTTTATATAAATATACTTCAAAAGACGACCATCCAGTGTATCCCGATGACTTGCACCTTATTGACCTAAGAAAACATGTTTAAATTGCCAACCATAATGTTGGTGAATTTATAGGTTTATAAATTGAATGAAGCGGATAACAAGATTTCCCTGTAATAAAGTAACGAATACAATATCACAAAAATGTATTACGAAAAGTACTAAGCTCATGACACTGAAGCTAAACAATGTATGCATATCAAATACATATGAATGATGGTGCCCAATGTAGATTGTACAAACCCGTAATACTATGAATTACCAAAGGATACATTCATCGTTCCCAGCCAACCGGTAAACTAGCAATGCTACTTGCCCGAACCGGGTATTGGTTAATCCCAAATAGAGTCTATACATAACATTCTCTCACATAAGTGCTAATTAACAATTACATCTATGCAATTGACAGTTCATGATAGTACTATTTGCATTATTGAAAATCTTGTTCAACATTCTAAAACAAAACATATAGAGATTATGCATCATTTTATAAGAGATTGCAATGCTAAAAAGTTAATATAAATGGTTAAAATTCATATTGATCATAATGTTGCAGATCTTCTTACAAAAGGTTTTGATGCTGGAAGGTTTTAGTATTTGGTCTCAAGTATTGGAATGCTTAATCCTTAATGTCTACATCTCTTTATGTCTTTGTAAAAGTTTTGTAAATGATTAGTACTGTTAGTCTTGTCAATTAATACTGCTAGTTATACTTAAACCTGCTTGTTAAAATTGTTGGTCATACTTAATGCTGTCAAGAAGAAAATACTTTGGATTGTGTATTTTTTTGCTATGAACTAACACCTGCAGGTTAAGCATATTGAATACTTGATGTTGAATGCTTCACCTCTGAAGTATTGTTTGAGAGGAAGTTAATGTTCTTGGATCACAGTTTTTAACTTTTATTCATGGGTTATTGATAGTGCCTAAATTTTACATGTTTTCGGCGGCGTTATTTGCATTTATTTGATCATTTCTCATGAACTTTCGGTACTTAATCAAGTATATTTGCTATTATATGTTCTAGGTATGTGTCGTGGAAGAAAATGAAAAAATACATGAAGATAAGAAGCTTAAACGAAGAAGTAAACTCAAGATAAAGATCCCCCGACACCTATTTACTGTTTTGGCAATAACTGGAGCATACAAACTCGGATTGAGTTGATTCAAGCGGTCACAGAAAGAGAATTCAATTATCTATAACTTTGGAAAAGGTCACTTGCTGAAAATACCAAAAGTGCGCCGCACTTGCCCAAAAACCTGCGCACTTTCTGTCTAATCAGCCTTGTTCACTGTTTTGATAATAACTCGTTCATACGAACTCCATTTTAGTTGATTCAAGCGGCCACGCGAAGAGAATTCAGTTGTCTACAACCGCACATCAGCGTGCTGAGTGTGGAGGCCATACTTTGGCCTCGATTTGCGAGTTCGTTTCTCAAATATTTTTGAGGATTCAAGTTGGCTAAATCAATCTATCATGTTTGACTATAAAAGCCCTTATTGTTTACCCTATGCTAAGTCTAAATGGTTACGAATTCAGTGCCTACAGTCGACCCATTAGGGCTGCTTTATAAAGGCAAAATGGCAGACTTATTAACTATTTATTTACTTGAAGAAATTTGTTGATTCCAGGGGCAAAACATAGGTCACCTGTCCTACTTTTGAAAATAATTAAGTTGTTTTACATACTTCGAGTTTAAGGGGTCAAACAAGGTACCTAAAGTTACAAGCGTGGCTGCTGTGATCTTTTTAACAATACATATTGCGTTTTTGTTTCTAACCAAATAGTGGCCAAGATTTCTACAAACGTATGAGTATTCTAAACCTGATACTCTCACAACTAGGTCTATGTCTCGTTAGTTACCTTTATGTTTTATGGGGTTTGCTTACTTGTTTGTTTGTTATATATATCAGAAGCTATAGAAAATATGTTTTCTTTGTCTTATCAAGCACACCCTATAGAACACAAGTATTGCCCGTATAAGACCAATAACGAGGAAGTATTTAGCTCACAAAACTTAAAGACGACACATAAAGAATAAAGCGTGGACTCACAAGGTAATGAAAAACAAGGCGCGTGCTTCGATTCAACTAGTGAAACCCTTGGTTGCTATTAATTTCAAGTTGTACCGTACACCACTTTACCACTTAACCACGATCCTTAACTACCTTGTACCAGCCTGTGTTGTCAAACAAAAAGAGGTTACTGCTTTTATGCGACTCGTCGGGTCCAAAGTGGGAAATTAAACCGCAAGATGGATTTAGGGTTAGGGTTTGTAGTGTGTATGGAGGATAAAAAGTGTAAGGATTTGTGTGTGTGTGTGGGTATGTGTCGAATTCAGGAGCTAGAGAACAAAGGAAAGACAATGATGAAGAGAGGGTGTGATGAATATGGGAGTTGTGTTGTGTTCTCTGTGTTTGCAAAAGAATGCATGGTCTTTTATGCATGATTGAAAGGCAAGCATATTGTTTCACTCTTGTGTCACATTCTTTTCTTAAACCATTCATGGCAAGGTATTTCTTGGATTCAAGCATGGTCAATGAACATGAATTAAAAGGGGATCACTGTTGAAGGCCTGTGAACAAAACCAAGGAGGTATAACAGCTATAAGATCACGAGTATGAGTTGGGTTAGGGAAAATAAAAGTTATGGGCTTTTAACCGATGGTTTAAAGAGAAAAGGGGGCTTGGAATTCTCATGGTTATCTTAATGAAATCCAACGTGAATTCTTGTATGTGTTGGAGGAAAAAGTCAGCATACATGCTAGTTTGTAGGAATACATGAGTTTTATTCTTAGGTTTTATATAGTTCTTTAATTTACAAAAGTCAAGTTTGGTGTATTTTGTTTTAAGAGTTTTCGTTTGATCAAATTTATAAACGTGACCAAATAACTTCTTTTGTCGACTAAAAACTAAATGACGGATATGAAAAGGGTTATGCAAAGTCTTAATGTGTTTAGGTTACGCTTCTAGCTAAACGATGACTTTTTGAGGTCTACGCGATTTAACTAGTGCGGTTTAGATAGAAATGTACACACACAACCTAATAAATGAAAAAGAAAATGAAATAGCTGAGATCAAAATATGACCTGAAAAACACGGGGTGTTATACTTTTGGGATTCTACTTTAGTGAAAATGGAAAAAGTAAGTGAGGAAACTAAAACCGCTGTTGCAAATAGTCAAGAAGTAGGAATTGAAAACATTGAGGTTAAGAATTATGAAGAAGGTGGTAAAGAAAATGCCGATGTGAAAGGTAAAGAGAATGCCAATGTCAAAGGTAAAGAAATTGAGTGTGTGGATTTGATCCTTCTTGATGAAAGTGAGTACTTTGGGTTAAATGTTTTTAATGAGTTTATGTGTGAAAATGATGAGATAAAAGCTAAGAATAGTAAGAGTAGAGATTCAAAGTTTTTAGTTACGAAGGACGACGGATTCGTGTCTGATGTGGATGTAAGAAAACTCCTTCTACACAAACAAAATGGGAGTCTTGTTCATAAGCAAAAGGGTTTTCACTTGTGGGGAGGGTATGTTGATAATCAGAGGTATGTTGAAGGATGGGAAGATGAGGATAAGGATTTGAATGTGTTTGATTATAATTGTGATGTCAATGATCTTTCCATTAAGATTTCTTTTGGTGCAAAGGAGTTCTTTGTAAATAAGAAACAATGAGAGTATTTTGACAAGATTAAAAGGAAATTAAGTGATGTTGATGCTATGAATCTTGAAGGTAATCTGGGTCATTTGGAGTTTGACATATGGAAATGGCTTAGGCGGACGAAAATAGATGACACAAATTGCAAATGTAATCATGGGAAGAGAAAATTTGACGTATGGAGATGGCCATATAGGAAAAAGGAAAGAAAAGGAGCAAAAGAGTCAGGAATAATGATTATGAGTTGGCTGAGAAGAGTCTAAAGTATGGTGATAAGGTTGGCATTGAGCTTGTGATACTTGAGTTCTTGATTTGAAAAGGGAAAAAGAAAGGCCATTAAGTAGTCTGGTCAGTAAAGAGGGTTAAACTAAGTTTGGTATCGAAATGTTGTTTGATGGTAAGGCACCTTCGTTTAGGATTGCAAATACCCTTGAAAATTATATTCTTACGTTTGAGACAAATGGTGGGTTAATAGTAGAAACTAAACAAGTTTTTGATCTAGGTGAAAAAGGGGTTTGTAATCTAGGGGGTACTACTGGTGATAAGGATTTTCATAAACTGGAATGGGAGACAAATTGTAGTGTAGTTGCTGTGATATTATCACTATGTTCTCAACTTATTAAATGAAAAGAAAACAAAGGAAAGCAAGTGGTGTGTATGAGAGAGGAAAGCAAGGGGTCCACTATAATTTTACTTTGGTTTCTGCCCAAAAGTGGGAGGGACGTTTTTGTTCAAAAAAACACGCGTTTCCCCTCCTTTTCATCACCTTTCACTCCCTTTCTTTCCTAGTTTATTTTTGGAGAACACAAACTTTTTTTGATTTCACTCCCTTCCTTTCCATTTCACTCCAATACAAATCTTAAGAACACAGTGTATATGTTCAATCATTGTTAGGAATGGAAGAGAGTGTTACAAGACTAGTTCTGGAAGTAGCTACTACTTATAGATATGGGGGTTTATACGGAAGGTATGGTATAAGAGATAAAAAATACCAAGGGAGTATGGTGACAAGTGTAGTGGTGTGGAAGTTGTTCAAGTCATGTTCAGGTTTAAATGATACATTTGTGAGTATTGTTGCATCAATGGCTACAAACCCTTTTGAGTAGACCTTGTTTGGAAAGGAGCATCAATGGATATGTGAGATGAACAAGTTTTCGATTAATTCAATCAGTGGGCTATGTAACTTCAGAATAGAATATGTTGGGGTACAATCTGATTTGAATCATGATGGTGGTTTAGTTGTATGCAATCAGTTAGTTCAGGAATGTCCAGGTTTAGATGATAAATTCATTGATTATGTTGTTGAGGAAAATGGTGAGCTCATTTTAAGTGCTACACTAGTGTTTGATCCAGGGGGTGTCAAGGTAATTGGTATATGGAGCTTTGAGGATGGTATGAAGCTAAATTGGAGTTTTAAAGTACACAAATGGGTGTTTGGTTTAAGCCTCCAACTCACATGGGAAGTTGTAATGAAGGTACATCAGCAAATGAATATATTCGGAAAGACTCTTCTCACTTGGTTAGTGATCTTGAGGACAAGATCAATTTCAAAGGGAATGGAGTGTTATGGGTCATTTGGGGAAGTCAACTAAGTCAACCACACATGTGCTTGGCATGTGAGAAGCAAATATCAACTCAAACACATTTTCCCGCCCAAACTCCTCCTTCCTTCCATTTCCCTTTAAATACCTCCCTTCCTCCCATTTAGTGATTTAGCTAATCAATTTGTGTAAAAACACTTCTTCTCTCTAAATCTCTCTTGTAACAAACTATCCTAATTGTAACAGATTTCCTGTAACAATTCACCATTGATAATACAATTCGGTTTTGATGATCTATTTTTGTTCTTGATTGTCCAACCCATAGTCACAGGAAACGCCAGGTTACCCGCGTTTCCCGTTCCGGATCGCTCGTACCAAAACGCGGTACGATCGCGTTCCGGATCGCTATATTTCACGTTCCGAAAATGGTTGTTCAAATTTCATATTCATGTTACATGGAACGAGCATCTTGAAAAGTTAGATCTGGATATGGTGGTTTAAGTTTAGGAGGAAGAAGATGAAAGAAGAGAGAGAATGTAGAAGTATTAAATTTATATATTAAATGTGTCACGTGAGTGGAGATACAGTCATACAACAAATAAAATTGTTTTTTTTATTAAACAAGTATACATTTAATGTATTTGGCATGACATATAGAAAGAGATAAAATAAATGAGTTATCTAATTGTATTTTTTTACTTTTGTAATATATAATTATACAAGTGATTAAAATGAAAATTATTATACCAAATTGAAATCGGGTACGTCGTACCAAAATGGGTACATCGTACCAAATTATATGATACATCGAACCAAAGCGAACCAAAACGTACCGAAATGAGCCTACCCCCGCTCGTACCGAATTTTAAGGACCCGCGAACCGCGTTCCCGTTTTGCGATTTCATACCGGAACGTACCACGTTCCATGTGACTATGGTCCAACCCTTGTAATGCATTAACGGATCTTAAGTGATCCCTAGTGGTGTGTATCAAATCAAAACCCAACAACATCACGACAACAACAACCCATATCCCATAAACCCAAATCCCTCAAAATCCGTCATTACCTTTCGGTATCCTTTCAGTAGCTAAATCGATCTTGTTCAAAAAAACCCAGATCTAAATCATGATACAAACAAAAACATTCTTGAAGATTTGACTGCCACATGTTGATTGAATGATATATGGGTTTATCAGTTCTTTGAGAAACCGAATTTGTATATGGAGGTTAATGAAAATGGGTTGTTCACTTTTATAATGGTTAAAGGGTGCAAAATGTTAATAAATAAAGTAAAAGGGCTAGATATTATAAGGGCAAAAGAAGTAAAACTGAAAAAATGTATTAAAATCGTGCCAATTTTTTTCTAATCATAGCTACAATAGGAAGATTAGCAAGTGGTGGCACACAAAAGAAAAATTAAAAGTTCATAGCCGAGAAAAGGAAAATGTGGTAACTTCGATGACCATTTGCCCTTAAGTTTAAGAGCTGATAACATACGGACCATCTGTCGGGTTAGGGTGAATACAAATCCTTTGATCAAGTGCTCGTTCCTACGCGTGCTCGAGCTGTATCATGTGTGCATAAGTGAAGAGGCACTTCATAACTTATTCTCTAATTGTAGCTTACTTAAGAAGATAAACAGACTTTGGTTTTTACGTGCGCTTGAAGATGATTAAGGTGAAAAACCTCCGTTGCCTTCGTGAATTGAAAATAAATATAATGAAGAACGACGTCTTGGAAATGTATGATTTCCCACGTCTTCAGTTGTTTTCTTACCGCTCCATGCCTCCATATCAAGGTATATAATCAGAATGGATACACTTGGGAGCGTAAGAGAATTGGTTTTATTATGTGTGACAGTAGATGATGCATTTTCCGGTATGATAAAATCAAAGTTTCCTTTTCTCGAGACTTTGACCCTTGATATCGACGACTGCATGCTAGAAACCATTGATATTACTGGTGTTTCCTTAAAGAGAATGACTCTTAGTACGTGCTTAGACAAGCAATTGAACATACAAGTTTATGCTTCAAAATTACTTTATTTCTGTTACAATGGCTGGAAAATGCCTACTCTCTTGTTTCCATCTGGTACTCTTTAGAATTAACACTTAATAAAGTAAATAATTATAACAAAGTAAATATTTACTAACCTTTTGTTTAATGATAAAAATCAATAAACTTACGCCTGATCTTGATCTTGAAACAAGTGATTAAATTACCACCTATACGGTTGCTCATACAACACGTCGAACAAGTACGCAACAATGCTAGTCGTAACTTCACGAACTCCATGCACCGATGGTGTAAGCTAAATAACTCGAACCGAAAACCAAAACAACATGTGTCGTAGTTCATGTTCTTAATTTTGTGTAGATCGAATAAAAACCTAAAGGATGGAGTATATATTCGTTGATCATTAGTAACACAAAAGACAAGGACAATAAATACTTACAAATCATGCGTATGGAATTTGTCATGCAAAGTATTCGCATGATATTAGCCAAGTATATTATAAAGGATTATAACATTCATTGTTTATATAGGTTTGCACCGTATGATTCAATGAATATTATATTTGTGTCGTGTGACTTTATCGAGAGATATTAGATATCGTATATCATTTTTTTGTGTGGAATGAATCGAACTTATGAGGTAGAGGATGTGGTGTATTTATAACACCTCAACCCTAATTGTAGATAAACTAGAACTCCTCATAATTCTTATCACAATACAACTTTTATCCTTTATCTTTAAAATTGATCCCAAAACTCCTTTCTAGAAGCTTATAGGGCCGGTCACAATAAGACCCCCTTAAGGTTCGGGTTTTGTCAATTTTAGTCCCTTCGGTTCATATTTAAATAGTCGTTGAGTTAGTTATAAAATATAACGGTAACTAACGGTTATTTAAATTATCAACGTGAAGCATATTAAATCCTTAATAATAAATAAATATATATTAAGTATTTAATAAACGTACTCTTCGTGTCTTAACGTGTGTGCCCCCAATAGGCTCACATATTCGTAACGTATACGTGCTAGCCGACTACCATAACCCAACAGCTCCCACTTGGGAGTTGGAGTAGCACCTAACACTTATACCTATAATTGGCAAAGTCTAGCAACCCACACAATTATGTTTACATTAGGAATATTATGAGATAATAGTTTCAAGAACAATCTCAGCTTATAATGGTTAGTTTATTTCTTGCTATAATCATCATCCCTTTGTTTCAGATACCGTTAAACCATGGATATGGATCCTAACTCATTCCATATAGTTTAACATTATGTTTCTCGTTATAGAAATAATTCAGATATACCAAATGTAATCAAGAATCATCTTGGATTACCCTTTGGGTACGGCCATACAATTATCTGATTAATTCTGGAGAGGCGCCATGGTATCTTTCTGCAATTTAAACAATTGGAGGAATAAATTCTTTATTGACTACAAGTGTTGTAGATGCTGCTTCACATCACTTCCAAAATAGCCTTTATGACTACCTTATTCAGGATAACATTTGACTTATAATCAAAAAGTGATATCCACATATGTAAAACACATGCAAAACTTGCTTGCATCTCAAGTCTGAGGACGACTTTTAAACCATTCTCGACATTTACTCATGACGAGGATCTAAAAAGTAAATATTCGAAGGTTGGGGTGTCCAATATGCATCCCTTGTGAATACACATGAGTTTGGCGGGGAACAATCCTATATTCAATAAATAAAAATAACCAACACTCACACATTTGCCTTACATAACAATATTTCTCTATATGTTTAACTTACAATGGACATATTTTAAGAAATGATAAAAAATCAAATTCATGGATTAAACATGCAATATAGGATAACAATTATTATAATGTTATGAAATGACAAAACCACGTATCTTCATTCATCAAAAGTAAAATTGTCTTGACAATCCCAATTATCAAAATACTAAAAACAGATATGCATGAAACTAATTAGTAAGTTGATGTCCAATGTTTCCAACATTCCCAACTCTTTCTTTACAAGACAGCTAAATAGTTATCTGAGTAAACTTTCCGAATACTTGTTTCAAATTCACATATTGTGAAAGATTTGAATAATAAATGAGTGTCTTATTGTTCATAGTGCATAACTATTGCAAGAGTCATAGAATGGAACAAGGTAATCAGTACCTTTTATAGGGTATTTGAATCAACAACAACCTACTTAAACAGTCATCTTTACAGTTTTCTTAAAATGTAAAGTATTCGCATTCTTTAAAACATCAGTTTTACACAACAACATTATGCCTTTATATAATTCGTAAACATTTGTATTAATAGTCATCTAAATTCTCTCAATTAGATACTGTTGTCGATATCTCATCTTACTCTTGTGCAAAGTAACAACCATCCTCATACAATATAAGATATACATGATGAATCCTTAGTTATAAACACAAGTCACCAACCATGTAACAAATTATATCAAGTGAAATATAACCAATATTAAGACTTGCTTCAATGATATAATTGCACTAGTGTTTGGACTTTTATTTTCGCATAAGTTACTCTTAATAAACATTTAATTCCTAATGTCGTTTGTTTTTTATCCTAAAATCCCAATCTGAATTTCATGTCCAATCTCAAGGATTAACATCTATCTTTGTTGGAATGATCTTTCAATATGTTACACGACATATGAATTTTAAGGAAAAACATAGTGCTCCCACTTGATGTCAGGTGTACTCAGGAGTTATCTTAATTTAATCAGAAATCATATTGTGATTAAACATAAGATCTCAGCTCCTAGATGCATGATTCAATCCACACTTGGATTCTATTATCTTGTATACTTTATAAAGATTATTTTAAACTCATAACCCCTTTTGATTACACGTCCTCGCAAAAGGTAATCATAAAGAAAAGAGTTATAAAACTTAATTGTCATATTACAAAAATAGGCTCAATAACCTTTAATTACACATCCGTCCTCAGCAAGGTAGATCATTTAGGAAAGAGATAGATCTTTAATTTTCAATTTCAGATTCAAGAAACATGTATGACAATTAGTATCATATATATAATTAAAGCTTGCAGAAAAAAAATTAATCATCAGTCCATTGCTGAGGTAAGAATTAAAGAACCTTGTCACCCGTCAGGGCATTAATCATATACGATTTTGTCCTTATGAGCCTTTCTTCAAAAGAAACTCATTCTAACCTCACAGTTTATTTCTAAGATATTTATCACATCCAAGATGTGATAATTCATCTTATTAGTTAGCAGGTTTACTATGACCCTCTAACTTATATTCCTCAGCATTGATATTAAAATATCATTCCATTGATGAGGTATTCTTACAAATTTATGAATGAGAGTTACCTTATACTTTGGTTCGACATTTTCATGCTAAACCATAGTATGACATCAACAAGTGAATTTAGAAGGCTATGTATTTTGTTCTTGAATATCTTCAAGATTTATAGATGCTCTCACTTACTTTTGTAAGAAGAGATAAAGGTGGATGGGGGGTTGGGGTTTTTGGGTTGGGGGGGAGTCTTCTCCTAAATACTAAGTATTTAAGCAACAATAAATTATTCTTTAATTGGGACACCAACAAAATACATTTACAGTTCTCATCTCTAGCCTGTTAATAATATGCTTCTAAAGAATATTAACAAATTTTAGAAAATCAATAATCCAAGACCTAATGGGATTCATCCCAATCTATAAACAGATGATGTCTTGAATACCTTCTAGGTTTTAAAACTTAATGAGTGTAACCCATGACACAAAACAGCCCAAAAATTCTAACCGTGATTCGATTTTGAGGTAGAAGCCATTTACGTTATCAAAATAAACAATATGAATATATTTGATCATCATATTATACATCCATATGTGGATTGGCATTCCCCTATGAGTATTTAGGGAAATGGTGTGAGTACTCACTCCATCAAAATTCCTTAGATAACTTAATTCTCTTGGATCCAACTACATGTCCCAAGGGTTGGGTCGACCCAAATTTGAATATAACGAAAGGTATGGTTAAACCTCAAATGCAGCCTATACGAATGATATTTCCTGAAAGATAGTACCATCAGAACTCCATAGGTACATGTGTGTTTTAACAGATTCATTAATGAAAACAGAACAGTTAAGTAAACAATATAAGTCCTATAAATAATTCAAGGACTTTTTGTAACTTATTAATAGGGGTGTTTCAGTTGATAATAACGAAATACATTAAAGTTGATACGTTTAGCAAGTCTAATAAATTCAAGGACATCATGTTAATTGGACTGAAGTACTGGGTATAAAGAAGACATTACTAATTGTGAGGTGAGGGAATTTTACTACTTACTTTATGTTATGAGTCATTGATAAATTCAAAGACTTTATAATTATGTCTTAAGGAAGAACATCGATTTATTCTAAAAATCTAAAGAAATTAGAAAGCCGCAAACTCTATGAGATTCCACTATAATTTTCAAGTAAATACATACTTCATGATTTATATGAATCAAATAATTAACCATAATATATATGACTAAAGCATGTAGTCAAGATGTTTAAGTACTTACACTTATATCCTTGACACATAAATGTAATAGGGCAACAAACAACTCGTGTATTTAAGTCCTAGTAGATTTATTAGCTTCCTTACCTTGCGGTCAAGAGAAACCAATAATCATATTGTTATATGTTGTTCCTTGCACACACTTAAGATTTCTCCCACTTGTGTACGGGACAACATTATTTAAAGTAAACAATACGACAAGCGCTCAATTGTATAAACAATATGATAGTGTCATAGATATTACAAGTAGATGATTTCCGAACCATACGTTTAATAAGAGGATTGTGGTTAATGTATACTATAGGATAACACTCGAAAGCAACAATCGGAAAGGCAACGGTTATCTATAAAATAAACATGTAATTTTCCATAAACAATGGCATTCATATTCGGAAAGAATAATTATTTCAAAGCAAGCTAGAAATATAATGGGCAACTAACAAGGAAATAAATCTTATAGCTCCCACTGAATTTGACAACATTATATGAATGTCTTTTCAGTAGAAAAAGTAAGAGCTACTACTGGATTTGTCCACATTGTAAGATGATAACATTACAGTAGAAAAGCAAATAGCGATATATTTTACTTGTCCCTTTCCTCAAAATGCCTACACGTAGCAATGTAATCTTTAGGTTATTGAACGAGTAATGAATTTCTCTACTTTTAAGATGAGGGAACTAGCCATTCATGTTTTTAATTAACTTGAACTTTTTAGCATGCAATTCCTCCTTAACCCGTCTGCCCATAGCCACAAGGTGTTTAAGCACTATATAAGGAATGAAGATGATTCCCAAGAAAATTTCCTAAAGATCATGCTAAAATTTTTCTTTACTCATGCGGTTTAAACTCATGACGTCGTAACAAGTACAAGATGTCCTTTATTTTTGGTAGCTATAGACAAAATGTTACTCTAGTGAAACACAAAATATATTATCTTTTTCAAAGATTTTCAGAACCAGAAGAGGTAATGAAAGATTAAAAGTGAGTTTAAAATATAATTTATAAAAATTCAATTATATAGACACCTATCTTATTCTATGACAACCAATGAGAAGAGATAGGAGGTAAGAAGTCTCACTCTTCTAACAGGAAAAAATAGACTAATGTTTGTCTTTCAAAGTAAAACAAACTTTCGTTTACGGAATTAGTTGCAATAAACACAATCAATCTAGAACATAGAAAGTTCATTTAGTATTTTCGTAAATTAATTTCTTATTGAATTAACTACCCAATTAATTTACTAATTGAAGACTAAGATCCATCTTGGACCGTTCCACTTATTACGCAAAGGTCTGACCAGGGCTTAAACAAGTGGGCAAGAGGTAAAGCGTCGAGCGTTAAATTGCATTTTAGAATGCAACTCTTAGATTTAAGTGATTACTTGTACAAAACAAATAGTAATCAAGTTAAATAATTGTTAAGAGCATGTTTAGTATCAGTCGTTATAGCCTCGGGTCGCAAGTCTGACCATGAACACGAGTTAGAGTCGTGACCCGCAGTAAACGAGATAGGGATGATCCGGGGGTGGTTAAAGGACGAAGATGCGTGAAGGTGCGATCCAAGGTCCGCTGAACCTATGGGGACTTGAGGCGGGTCTATCTTCACACCGCCCTATGGGTTGAGGTAGGGTCCCATGTCTACAAAGAGAACTCAAACCAATTGCACGTGTTTCTAAAACTCTAAGGAAAAAACGTTGGATGGCAATTGACTTAAAATTCACAGGGTATGCACATAAATGTATCAAAGCGTTGAATAGCAAAGAAGCATGCAAAACAACTTTTGTATCACTGATTTTAAAAAACCTTATAATATGACACTTGTCGATGCCATACCATTATTCACGGTTAACTCCAATCGAACGCATAAAAAAGCAGAGAAACAGGTCAGCGCGAAGCATATTAAAAACCTTATTTCTTTAGGGAATTACGTAAAAACGACCCGCCTTAAACTTCTCTTATAGTTTGTTCTAGTGGATGAGCCGTACTTCCCATGAGTCCATAGCGTCCAGTTTTTAATCTTGAAATCAAGTTTCATAGTTTAGAGTCTTATTAATTTTCTCAAAAATCAAATTTTGCACGAAACAAATAATAGGTCAGCTATAAGCATTTAAATTAAACGGTAATTAATAGACTTGTTTTTAACATCATCTTTCTTATGTTTAGTCTGGGTTCATACATATTTAGGCGTGTATACTAGTAATCAAGTAAAAATATGACACATAAAGACTTAAAGCTAATGATGATATTTAAATTAATCGAGGTAAACATGTAAAATCCGAGTTCTCAAGCGAGTCTTCCCCAATTGGAGAACCATAAGACCCTCACTAGGTTTTCATCAATGTGCCTAGATCGCCCCATTCATCACAAAAGTGATTGAGTAGGTCTTATGGCCGGATAGGTAAACACAATCAGACTAAATATGTAAAAGATCTAGTTTCCAAAAATAAAAGATTTTAGTTACTATAAATAAAATCAAGATCTGTTATATATATAGTGTGATCTTTATTAAAAGGAAACATTATATTAGATAACTTAACAATTAATTTTATTCCCTTTTTTTGCATTCAAAAGTATTCAAGATCTAGATCTACAATTTTTTTTTATTATGGCAAGTAATCTGCAATGATCTTTGCATATTTTGCAAGAAACATTAAAAAATATCAAGCGCAACAGATCAGGTTATATGAATTAAATCTAGGCGTGTACAAATCAAGACAAGATATAATTCAAAAGTGTAACCCTAATGCCAAAACGAGTTGACTCGTGATGCCACTGTTGGGATTTAACAATCTAGGTAACCAGTTTAGCTACGAGTACGCAGCGGATTGGATCTAGTTAAGGCACATAGAATTAACACTTAATAAAGTAAATAATTATAACAAAGTAAATATTTACTAACCTTTTGTTTAATGATAAAAATCAATAAACTTACGCCTGATCTTGATCTTGAAACAAGTGATTAAATTACCACCTCTACGGTTGCTCACACAACACGTCGAACAAGTACGCAACAATGCTAGTCGTAACTTCACGAGCTCCATGCACCGATGGTGTAAGCTAAATAACTTGAACCGAAAACCAAAACAACATGTGTCGTAGTTCATGTTCTTAATTTTGTGTAGATCGAATAAAAACCTAAAGGATGGAGTATATATTCGCTGATCATTAGTAACACAAAAGACAAGGACAATAAATACTTGCAAATCATGCGTATGGAATTTGTCATGCAAAGTATTCGCATGATATTAGCCAAGTATATTATAAAGGATTATAACATTCATTGTTTATATAGGTTTGCACCGTATGATTCAATGAATATTATATTTGTGTCGTATGACTTTATCGAGAGATATTAGATATCGTATATCATTTTTTTTGTGGAATGAATCGAACTTATGAGGTAGAGGATGTGGTGTATTTATAACACCTCAACCCTAATTGTAGATAAACTAGAACTCCTCATAATTCTTATCACAATACAACTTTTATCCTTTATCTTTAAAATTGATCCCAAAACTCCTTTCTAGAAGCTTATAGGGCCGGTCACAATAAGACCCCCTTAAGGTTCGGGTTTTGTCAATTTTAGTCCCTTCGGTTCATATTTAAATAGTCGTTGAGTTAGTTATAAAATATAACGGTAACTAACGGTTATTTAAATTATCAACGTGAAGCATATTAAATCCTTAATAATAAATAAATATATATTAAGTATTTAATAAACGTACTCTTCGTGTCTTAACGTGTGTGTCCTCAATAGGCTCACATATTCGTAACGTATACGTGCTAGCCGACTACCATAACCCAACAACTCCCACTTGGGAGTTGCAGTAGCACCTAACACTTATACCTATAATTGACAAAGTCTAGCAACCCACACAATTATGTTTACATTAGGAATATTATGAGATAATAGTTTCAAGAACAATCTCAGCTTATAATGGTTAGTTTATTTCTTGCTATAATCATCATCACTTTGTTTCAGATACCTTTAAACCATGGATATGGATCCTAACTCATTCCATATAGTTTAACATTATGTTTCTCGTTATAGAAATAATTCAGATATACCAAATGTAATCAAGAATCATCTTGGATTAACTTTTGGGTACGGCCATTCAATTATCTGATTAATTCTGGAGAGGCGCCATGGTATCTTTCTGCAATTTAAACAATTGGAGGAACAAATTCTTTATTGACTACAAGTGTTGTAGATGCTGCTTCACATCACTTCTAAAAATAGCCTTTATGACTACCTTATTCAGGATAGCGTTTGACTTATAATCAAAAAGTGATATCCACACATGCAGAACTTGCTTGCATCTCAAGTCTAAGGACGACTTTTAAACCATTTTTGACATTTACTCATGACGAGGATCCAAAAGTAAATATTCGAAGGTGGGGTATCCAATATGCATCCCTTGTGAATACACATGAGTTTGGCGGGAACAATCCATATATTCAAAGAATATAGCCAACACTCACATTTGCCTTACATAACAATATTCCCATATTGTTAACCGACAATGGACATATTTAGAATGATAAAATCATTCAAGGATTAAACATGCAAATATAGGATAACAATTATTATATGTATGAATGACAAATACCACGTATCTTCATTCATCAGAAAGTAAAAATTGTCTTACAATCCCAATTATCCAAATACTAAAACAGATATGCATGAAACTAATTAGCAAGTTGAAGTCCAATGTTTCCAACATTCTCAACTATTTCTTTACAAGACAGCTAAATAGTTATCTGAGTAAACTTTCC